>MU622328.1:123505-134697 GCA_025399235.1 Backusella circina FSU 941 | reverse complement strand
TGACACAACAGTGCCACCAATGTTAAATTGTGTCTGTTTCAGCATGTGAAAATGGCGAGAGAGAAGCAAAAACCAACCTGAAAACAACAAAAAACCAACCTGATCCATAGTCAATATATAACAAAAACAGAGATCCATTGTAGCCATTATGCTGTCATTTTGATAGCTCTTGAAAGATCAAGATAGTCCCCATAATTCTAAGAGTTACTCGTGTAACAGCCATAAATGCATTGTTCTAAAAAGATCAATTAAACACTTTTATCTCTCTTTTTATTTACTGAAATAATAACAAATCAAAAAAAAAGACACTAAGAAAAAGGAGAGGGAGAAAGATAAACAAGACAAGAGAGAGAGAGAACAAGACAATGGGCTTGAAGGGAGTTGAATAAGGAGAATCATAATAACAAAAAGGTCTTTCTCTCTTTTGGTGTGAATTTCTTTAACTTTAAAAATAATAGTCCGCTCTTTATTTCACTTTGCACAACCACAAACCTTTTCCTTTTTTTCTTTCCTCTCTTTTCTTTTACTTTTTTTTTTTTCTCATCTCACTCGTTCAACATGACAAAATCGAACAAGGCGAACGCAAATAAACAAAAAGTATGGAAAGGAATCCAACTTAAAACCGAAGGCTCAAAGAGAGCCTCTCTTATTTCGATGGATTCAAGTAACAAAAAGGTCCAAAAAGATAAAAATGACTTTTTTTTTTTGAAAGAAAACTTATATGCTTTTTAAATATAATATATAGAATGGTTACACCAGTGATGAAGAACCACCAGTGAAGAATGGTAACCGCTCGAGAACTTCCTCTTTCTCAAGTGCAGAATTTGAAGACGCAGTAGAGGATGAAGAAGAGGACGAGGATGAAGAGGAAGATGATGAATACTTCCAAAAGGAAGAAGTGAAGCCTCAAGTTGTTGGAGAGAAGAGGGCAGATAGTCTTCCTAAAAAAGAAGAAGAGAAGAAGAATACAGAAGAGAAGAAGGACAATAATAATGATGATAAGAAAGTGACAGAGAATATGGACCAGAAAAAGTCAGACGACGACAACAAGTCAACAGAAGTCAAAAAAGAAATGGAAGGAGGAGATGGTATACCAAAGGAAAAGTCTTCTCGTACTTCGTTTATTCTTGCAGCTCTCCAAAGCTCTGCTATTTCCGATGAGGAGGAGGAGGATGATGATGAATCTTTAGTAGATCCAAATGAAAAGCTTGAACGCATCAGAGAGGCTGAAGCTAAATTGTCATCCGGAGCCGATTCAAAAGTGACCGATCCAGTTACTGCTCATGTAGAAACAAATGAGAATCAAGACAAGGCAGTGGCAGCAACTACTGATCTAGAGGCTGAAGTGGAGGCACTTGATATCGCGTCTCCTACCATAAAGCCCTCCACCTATGAGCCCATTCCATTTGTAAGACCGCCCGTAAAACCAGTTGAAAAGGCGGTGATCCAGGAACCATCCACAATAACTAGAGATCAGATTAAGGCAGCCAATAGCAGCAGTGACTCGAAAGAATTAAGCACCGATCCACCAATGGAAGGTGTCTCTGCATCATCTGACATCACGTCGAATTTGGACAAGACACTTGACAGTGGGATTGCCATAGATCAACACCACCATAACACGCGTTCCTCAACCGATGATGCCAATGTTTCCAGCGATGATGATGATGAAAGAGAGGGTAACGGCCTTCAGTTGTTGGGTGCTATTTTGCCTGCTGTTGAACAGTCAGTGCGTGCTATTTCGGAGGAAAAGGCAAAAAGACAAGAAAGGTTGGCATCAACTGAGCCACCTGCTCAGCAGCAGCCAGATTCACCTATTGAGGAGGAGCGTATACCTTCAGAAGAGCGTGAACGCGCTAACCGTAGTCGTGAATTTGAATATTCCATTGAAGATCCAATTGATTTAGATATGTTTAGAGATAATGTCATTGCTATTCAATCTGTGGATCCAAAGAGTATTCCTGTTAATATTCTTAGTCCTCGTGAGCAGGAGCAAGCAGGTAAAAAAAAAAAAAAAAAAAAAAAAAAAAAACGCGTTTTATTTAAGTAGATGTGGTTTGCTGATCTTTTTCCCCTTTTTTAGATGAACCTGTCAGAGAGGGCATGAAGTTTTTGTTTGATAATAAATTCATGAAGGCAAAACAAGTATTTCAGACTAATGCTAGTTAGTGAGTGTTTATTTTTTGTTCGAAATAGTACCCGGGAAATACTCATCATCCATTATAGTGATCCACTTTATGCTCTTGGTTTAGGTGCCATGGCTTTCATTAAAGGTAAATACCTTTTTTTTTTTTGAAAAATAATGAGTGCTGACAGAATGTTTTTTTTTTTTTTTACTTTATATCAATAGCAACTATGGTAGGCAGACATAATATCTATTTATTTTTATTTTTTTTTTAAAAAAAACATACAACATACTCACTTCATCCATAGACGTATCATACCTCCGATATCGATGTTGCTATGAACGCTCTGGTAACAGCATATACCATTGCAAAGACACAGATCGACAACTCTTCATATAAGAAGCCCTTTAAAGATACAGTAGGACAGTACTTTTCTAGCTTCTTATCCAATAAAACAGGCTTACCTGCAGATCCACCCGCTGTCACCATGCCAAATACAAATGGTGGTCTAGCACCTGCTGGTTCGTTCATTCCAAATGGTGTATTGAGAGCACATGTTGTTAAAGCAGAGTGTTGTCTTTTGATGGGTATTCTTCAGATGACACAGGAGAGTGTTGTTGGTTACTTGAAGTGTGGTTTGAATATTAGAAGAGGTAATGTTCTATATATATGTAATTGAAGAATTTTCCTTTTTATTCATGTGTTCATATATATATAGCCTATCATAGTTATAGTATTGTCTGGCAAGAATACAAGCGCATGGGACAAGAGTATACAAGACACATGGATTGCGATACTGTATCAGCTGTTCAGTTTGGTATCGGTGCTGTTCATCTTATTCTCTCATCCATGCCTGCCAAGATCTTAAAGATCTTTTCAGCATTGGGTTGGAAGAGTGATAAGCAATTAGGTTTTGCGTTATTGAAACTGTGTATAGAGGGACGTGGTATTCGTTCGCCTTTGGCTGCTCTTACGTAAGTGAATAAGCAAATTACTATATATATATATATATATACAAACCAAAAGCTAAACAATTCTATTACTCTATCTAGACTTTTAGCTTATTATTCAATCCTGACCTCCTTTGCACCTCAACTCTATACCAAGGAAATGATGAGTCCTGCCATTGAATGTTTAATGGACGCCCAGAGAAGTCATCCAAACTCTTGCTTTTTCCTCTTCTTTGCAGCTCGTATTGCACGTGTAGCACGCAACCTACCACTCTCCACCCAATCTTTCACCTTTGCCGTTGAGTCTAGCAGAGGCGAATGGGCCGAGGTGGCCATGAAGCAAATGTCCGACTATGAGATCGGATTTAATCTCTCTCTTCAATTGGACTGGGAGGGTGCTGCTAACTATTTTGAACAGCTCTGTCGTGAAAAGTACTGGTCCACCGTCTTTTCAAAGTACTTTGTGGGTGCCTGTCGTGAGATGATGGGTCAGCGAACGGAAGCCATCCTTGCCTTTGCAGAGATCCCCGAATTGGCAAAGCAGCAGCAAAAGCAAACAACCTACATTGATGCCTATGTACAAAAGAAGGTCGAGTTTTTCCAAAAAAGCGGCTATCAAGACATGGACTTCAATCTTCCTGGGCTAGAGCTGTTGCTTGTGCTGAATGCATTTGAATACATGGAACAAAGTGCATTGGAGCAGTGTCTTGACTTGGTGCAACGCACCTTGGAATTGATTTATGAGCGTGAAAAAATTGAATATAATATTAGACTCAGAGAATTGGTTCCTGTCAATACCCCACCGGACTACTATGATCAGAGAGCGATCTTGCTCTTGATTAAATCATCCGTGTTGAATTCACTAGGAAGATATAACGAGACAATTGCTCATTTAAATTGGATTCTTGATCATAAGCAGTGTATAAAATCAGAGAATTGGATTGTTCCATTCACTTATTGGGGTAAATATAAAAAACAAAAAGAATATACTTGGCAAAAGAGAGGAAACAAAATAAAAGAAAAAAGGAGAAAAACGAATAATTGCTGATTTTTTTTTTTTTTTTTAGAATCCGGCGTGACAAGCTGGGGGTTGGGTAACTATAAGAAGAGTCGTAAACTGTGGCAACTTGCTATGGGATGTACGAAATATGATTTTGAATACCGTATGGCCGTTAGATTAAGCCTTGCTTTATCTAAATGCGATGAAGTCGGTATTAATCATATTAATGAAAAGGATATTAAAGGTCCTTCAACAAACGGTCGTAAGCGTATGCCTATTGTCAACGCCATTTAAGGAATCCAAACCATATATTTAATTTATTTATGTATTTAAGCGAAAGAGTAAAAAAAAAAAAAAAAAAAAAAAAAAAAAAAAAAAAAAAAAAAAAGAGTTGCTTTTGATCCTTCAACTGCTTTTAGAACCAATAATAATAAAACCGATAATACTTGTAAGGTTACACTAATGCTGAGAAACGTGGAAATAAATAGAACTCATATTCATTTATTATATCTGCATTGTTATTTGTTTGATATGCATATCTTAAATTGCTTTTTTATTATTTTAGGATCCTTCTTTTTTCTCGCGTTTATACAAAAAGACAAAAACAAAAAAAGAGATCCAAGTTATTTATAAATGGTGGGGTGATGTTATCATTTTTGTCTTTATTTTTCTTTTCTTGGAAAATAATTGAGTGTGTTACATTCTCTTTGATAAAGTTTTAATGTAATACAATCGTACTGAACACAAAACAGTGAGGTGAAATGAACACCATTGGTATGAGCATGTCTATATCCTTTTATTCGCTGTTTGTGGTTCATTAAAAAGAAAGAAAAAAGGAATAAAAAAAAAAATGAATGGGAAAGTGAAAAAAAGAGTGTGAAATATCAATAGAACGTTACAAAATATAAAAAATATTACATATGTTTTAATACCAAGAATATAATTTAGTTTATATATTTAGGGGGCTATAAAGTGATCCAAAAGGAAAAGTCCAATTTACTTATATGAATCTATTTATTTTCTTATTGAATCTGACTTGACCCAACTTGTAAAAATAAAACAGTAATAGACTTATAGTAATTGAAAGCACTGTATCAGCAAAGATAGTGATGATAGCAAAACCTTATAGCAAAATATATCATTTATTAAAGGTGTTATGCTGTATTAGAATTAACAAGAATAAGCAAAGCAAAATAAAACAAAATGGGAAAAGTAGTTTTTAGATTTCACCACCTTTATAAAGTGGCATAGGGTTATTTATATTAAGCGGTAAATAAACAACAAAATATTATAAACTTGCATTAAAATAAAAATAATAACCAAGTTGGTATTGGATCCACCAAAACATCCGCACATGCTGATGGGAAATTTCTTGTTGCAATGAGTGTTTGGTTTTCAGTAAAAAAGATTGGAGAGGTTAATAGCCAAAAAAGTATAATAAATCTCTTTAAAGCTGCTATAAAGACGTCTGTGACCCAAATCTCGGATGGTGACTGGTTAGTGTAAAATCGCTTGTGTTTATTGCATGTTCCTGATAAAGCCAAGTCATGTCAAGATGGCTTTCCAAAGTTGTACGATGTAAGCTTAAAAAGGTAACCTTTGTATTTTTATTTTTTTTTTTTTCCCTCCAAGTTGTACATCGTGACACTCATCTAGCGGACATGAATGTATCTCTGTTCACAGAGCAAAAACAAGGTGATGAGTGGTTGAAAGGTGTCTTTTTTTGTGCGCAAGTGAGTACAATATGAGATATATGAACGGGTCGGATGAAGAATCTTACACAACTGCAGATCATTTCATTTACAATTATGGTATATTATTTCCTACCATTCACTTTATAAATGTGTAATCGATTTGAGACAAAATAAATTAATGTGAAAGAAACACTAGAAATATTGAAGTTTTTTATAGTTTTTTCTTTGGTTTATTGTGTTTTTTCTTTTTAATCTTTAGTACCAAGCGCTAAAAAAAATAAATCTAGACCGAAAATACGATATGTTTGGCTTATTAAATGCCTTTAGTAAAGATGTTAACCAAAAATTGCGACACGAGATGTTCTATAAAAGTTTTGTAACTCCTACTAAAACTATTACATTTCACTAAATTACCTTTGTGTCGCCCACCGTAAAGCTACTTGAATATTCAGTTATTTTTATTATAGTCAATCTCATCACATCCCTTTCTTTTTTTCTTGGTTTTTTTTTGTTTCTTCTTCTCTTCTTCTTCTTTCTCATTAGTTTTTAATTTTCCTCTTTCTCTCTCAGTCCATTCTTTCCAAACTAAACCTCTCCTTCCTTCAGTCTTCAGAATTAGATAATAATGAAGTTCCTTGTTTCCGTTTCCCTTTGTGTCCTTGTCCTTGCATCTCTTGTCAACATTGTCAAGGCCTATGAGCTCCGTGGTCGTGGTATTGCTACTGTTATGAACTTTTCTAACAGTACTGATGCTTCCGAGCTTGCTAAGCGTGGTGGCCGTGGTACTTGGTACGAATTGATTTGCAAACATTTGTATATATAACTTTATCCTAACTCATTTTTATTTTTCTCTTTATTTTTTCCTATTTTTAGGTACAGTGGCAATGATTTGAAGAACGCCGCCTGTTACGATCGTAAAGGTCTTCCTGCCTACTCTGCTAGCATTCACAGCATGATTGGTGCTATGGTAATAACTAACTTTGTTATAAAAATAGACACATTTCTAACTTTAAAATTATAAATGATAGGCCATGAATTCATTTGAATCTTGTTACAAGTGTATGAAGATCACTAACAACAGCAACAAGAAGTCTGTTACCGTCAAGATTGTTGATAAGTGTGCCGGTTGCCAAGTTGGTAAGGCTATTGATCTTACTCCTGGTGCTTTCCAGAAGCTTGCCAATCTTGACACTGGTGTCCTTGATATCACTTGGAAGGCTATCACTTGTCCTTCCACCATTTCTCCTAAATACGGTCCCAACAAGTAAACGTATTTTGATACCGAAGCACACATAAAAAATCCTCCCATAAAGAACAGAACATTGTTTTCTTTTCTTTTTCTTTCTCTTTCCCATATATATATAATATATAATTCCCCTTTTTAAAACTCGACAACTTTTTTTTTGAATTGGTTGATTCAAGTGGAACTAAAAAGATAATCAACAACTCTTAAACGTTTTTTTTTTTTTTTGTTATTGTTGTTTATATATATTCTATTGAATATGTTTTTTTTTATACTAATAGTTTTATTAAGTGTCAATTTGTGAATTCCCGGTTTTCAACAAGATGAAACTGGTTTAAATTAAAAACAAAAAGTACAACTTAATAGTCTCTAACATATGAAGACATAACCCTTTATGGAATACTCATTTCTTTTTTAAAATTGATAAAAGGAGGTTGCCAAATCCGAATAATATATACGGATAAATGGTTATCCTAGCTAATTCAAAATGTCACAATCTATCAAGACAACAAAGAAAAAGAAAAAAAAACTTGTTTATGATAACAAATATATAATGTTGTCCCTCTTTTCGAGTTTGGTGATTGTATCTTTATTGATATATATATCTTATATATTTAAATAGCGGTTTCCAAATTTAGTTCTTCTTCTCTTCTGCTTCGGCCTTTTGGAGGAATTCCTTAATGAAAGCTTCTTCATCAGAAGAAGAGGCTTGGATAGGAGGAGTAGCGGGTTGGGGTGCCTTGGGTCTCATGACAGCAGCGGTACCAGCAAGAGCGTAGGCACCAATGAAGAACATGGAGATCTACAAGAACAAATATTAAAATGTGTTTTGGTTTTTTTTTTTTCTTTTATAACAGTGCTTACTTGGTAGTTAGGAATGTTTCTTCCGGCGATGGTGTAGTATCCTCCCATTATGCGTGTATGAGTCTATTAAAGATAGAGAGAGAAAAAACAGCAAAAAAATAAAAAAGTTGTAGTAAAAAATAACAGGGCATGCGTGAAAGTCAATGTTATGACGTCAGCCAAGTTTAAACTTGTGTGAGCTTCATTTTATTGGTAGAAAATGAAGAGCGATAAATTGTCAGCAAAGTTGAATTTGCATAGTAAGCTCAATTGTATAAAGTAGTTTGATAATACTGCTTACTCAATGATAGTCATTAGCTATTTAAAAGTAAATAAATCGCATTGCTGATTTAAGGCGATGAAATTTACTTTATAATAAAAATATTGATTTACAGTGAGAAAGCGAGTTGTTCAGGAACCCATAATTAAAAATTATATCACAGATGATGATAAAGGCATTGGAAGGACACTTTTTAAAATGGACCAAGTTTTGAAAAATGCCTGAAACTGCTATCTATTTTCTTTAATTTGGTCCAAAAACTTTATAATCAACGGAAGGTTTACCAAAAGGAGGAGTTATTTTGTTCAATGTTCAATGGTCATTTTTTTTTAAACTTTGATATATGATATTTTGAAAAAGCAGTTAATACAAGGAATAAGAATGCGAGGTTACCATTAACTTTAACTGGGAATAAATGAATTATTTTGTTACTAATACAAATTTCAAATTATGATTGAGTCTCTGACAGACTTCTTAGATTCCATTTCACTCGTACATAATAAATCTATATCATATTCATGTTTGTATATGAAATATACATAATACGCTGTACTACGCTTGTTTTCGCATCAACACAGTTTTCCAGAAAGGACAATATCACTTAAATCAAAAAAATTAATCAAGCTGAAAAGGATAAACTTTAGCCTCACCTTGCTAATCTGGAAAGTTAATTGGATTCTTATACTCATCTCAAAAAGTTCTTTACAATTTTTTCCAGCAGTTTAAACATCAAGAAAGCAATTTAGATAAGAGAAAGAGAGACGTCTTATTTTAATGATGGTAATTCTTTAAAACTCTATTTATTTGTAGTGGGTATTTCATTCTGCCTAATCTTCAACCAGATAATCCTTAGTCACCACCATGTCGCTTGATACCCTGTTTAAGTTCAATAAGAGATCAAGGGAAGACAGGAAATAGTTGTGCAAAATCATTTAGATAATGAGCGAAAATACTTTTTGAGTTGGCAAGTTTTTACCAAGAATTGTTTTTCTTGCATTAAGAAAGAGGATTCCAGCTCTTATCCATGTCGTGGATATGTTTATTGGGAGGATTGGATATATTATTATGATGGTATTTCAGAATAAATATATCATTAACTTATTTTTACTTTTTTTTTCTTTTTTTACATTGGTTTATTCGATGTACAGTCTTTTTAAAATGCATCAAGGCCATCAGAAATGGCGTTTTCCCAAAATTCTTTGGCAAGTCATATTAAGAGGGTCTTTAAGAACAACTCTCGCAGTTTAACTTTTTTTTTTTTTTTATAATCAGCTTGCTTTTCGTAGAAGAGAGGCACGTTTAATTTCTAACTGTGAGCTGCTCGCTTCAATGTATACACTTAATACCAAAACTAATACCAAAACTCCCATATCAAATAACCCATAACCAATCCACATATAAGAAAAATAAAATATGTTTGTATTTTTATATACTCATTTTTATTCAAGATACATTAAACAATATGATTTTTTTTTTTTGTTTTTGACACAAGGTCAAGGAAGAATCGCAACGCACAGTTATAAAGACAATTGCAATGGCAAGGAGTACAACTGTCTTATTTCCTGTCCCCAACTCATACTACTTGTTGGCAGATAGCTAGTCATCATCACTAGCCACGGTTCGACACCAAGAAAAACCCACGCAAGCGCGGACCAATCCAGGTAGTGAGGTACCCCCCTAGAACTCCCTTATTTAATACTTGTGCGTAATAAGATCTTCCATTGCAAAGTGGCCTGCTTGGTCATCCTTGAAGAGAAACCTAAAAGATTTCATCCTTCCTGAAAGAAAAAACAAGAAAAAAACCTGCTTTTCTCTCTACGTGCCTGCCCGGATATTTAAAAACCTAACTGCAATGAGCAAAAAAAAAGGTTAGAGGATAGTTTTTTTCATTGTTAGTTCTCTAAACGTATTACTTCTAAGTAAACACCTACTAATTGTTACTAGTAATAAGACTAATCGATAAATACAAATATGGTTATATAGAGCTCAGAGAAGGACAAGTATGGACGAACACACGACTATCCCGAATTCATCTTGCCATCAACGAAATGATAAAACTAATGCAGTGAGAAAAGGTTCGTTTTTTTATTTGTTAAAAGAACAAAATAAAAAAAAGAGTGAGAGAGAGTATTATTATTATAATGTGTTATTTCTTTTTTTATTACTATTATTATTATATTGTAGACTGTTGTCGATCTGTAGTCGGTCGGCCAACATGAAGTGGAAAGTTTTCGTTTATCCGTCTCGCCGTAATACCAGTTAAGTATACCCAAAATAATAAGAGAAAAACCCCTCATCATTAGTTAGTGCCTTACGGTGGAAGTTTATCAAGACTGCCGATATCTGGACAAGACCTAAAATAATATGGAACATAATCCTATTATTGGTGTGCCCTCTCGGGGTGAAAACTTAGAAACGAACATGTTAGGAGGTTCTATTCCAGGACGCGCCTAAAAGGATATAGATGACGGTAGCATTAACGATTCCAGGACGCACCTAAAAGGATATAGACACTAGTAGCACTAACTGATTGAATCACCAAAAGGATATGGACACTAGTAGTACTAAATGATTGAATCACCAAAGGATATGAACACTAGTAGCACTAAACGATTGAATCACCAAAGGATATGGACACCAATAGTACCGACAATTGAATCACAAGGGGAACATTTAGGAATAGCGCCTCGGTTAAGTCGTTGTAGATCGTCGCGAGTTGTTGTAGTGATGTTGTTGTTGCTGATGTTGTCTGAGATCCGTGAGTTCAGATCAATGCATAACGCGGAGGGTTCATTCGTACACAACGTGAGAAAATCCCACTTTATTGAACCCGCACAAACCGGAGCAACGACAATCCAAAAATTTGTTAGGCCCGTCTTGTGCATACTTTCCTCTAACTTCTACGACTCCTCGCAGTAAGAAGATCCTAAATGGAATGACCGGTCAAATCGTTACCTTCTTGGACCTGTGTGTTCAGGTCAATGTATAACGCTTGGGGAACATTCGTATACATGTGAAGTAAAATACTGCACTTTCTTGAACCCGAGGCACAACCA
>MU622328.1:103355-118429 GCA_025399235.1 Backusella circina FSU 941 | reverse complement strand
TAACATAATTTAATGCAATATATAAATACTAACAATGACAGTAAAAAAAAAAAAAACAAGTCCTAATATATATTAATAATCACGTCCCTTTGCAAGTTGTACCAGACTTGCAAGAACGTTTAGAGATAAGTTATGCAGCGAAATCTCGGAGCTATTCTCTACAATATCTGTTGTGGGGCGTTTTAGTAAATGTTTCATTCTCAAATGTATTTGAATTCTTACCATGTAACCAATCTCTTGTTGTAACGAGATCGGCATGAAAATCATGGAATAGTGCATTTCCTTGGTCACTATAACATATATTGATGATTGTATCAAAACCTAATAAAAGTGCGCGCTTTACTCCCACAGTTATATTGGAGTATCTCATACTGAGTCCAAGTTCAAAGTATTCCTTTACAATTTGAGGTTTCTCCAAGGTATTTGCTAAGCAGAGAGATGTTAGAGTTGTTTGCTTCTCATACATGCACATAAAGAAGAGACATTACTTGCACTGCGTAATATAATATTAAGTGTCATGATGAAACGTTCTGTAAGTAATTTATCCATTCCAATCCACCATCTATTTAAAAAATGTAAGAGCTATGTTTATTCCTGTTTCTATATATAATATCAGTTTACTTTAATCTTCCTTGAGAACCTTCCCACCAACCCACTAACAATGGGGAAAAGAAGACGGGGCCTATCACACCTGCCAATCTATTTTTATGGCGTTTTTGTTGTGCTACTTTTTCTATTTCCATCCTTTTTGATATAAATGTTGTTCTACCCACTAAATCACTTGGTGTTATTAGTTCATTTGATATTGTCAAGTCCTCTAACTGTTGTACAGCTGGCTCTGCTGCTGCCTATATACACCGACATTATAAATACGATTTATATATTTTAATACAGATGCTTAAATATAAATATACTTACATTTGACCATCCAGCCAGTTCTCTTACAGACAGTGAGATGACAGAAAGAATAAGTTGTTTTTGACCCATCGAAGTATTACGATCGTACAACTGATCGATTAAGAAGCTAGAAATAATAGATTAATTACAAATCAATCTCCCATTAACATATCCACACGTTCGCATCCAATAACTAACCCAGCAACTGAACTTGGTACAGCAACCACTAAGGCAATCATTGAGTTGAGTTGTCGTTCACGAAAATCCTTCAAGTCATAAGTCTCGGGTAAACCTAATAAATACCTGGAGAGCTCTAGCGATGACTCAGCTAAATGAAATATCTATTTAGTACAAAAACTACTCTCTTTCATTTACACAATTCAAAATTTACAAAGTTCTGTCCCCACTCCAGCCTTTTGACGAATAATAGATTCCGCTACACCCAATGCCAAATCCAACTTTATTGGATCCTTCCTATCCCTTAGGTATTTTACTAGGTCACGCACATAGCTACATGTCCATTAGTTTACATGTTTCATCACATTTGCTATTGATGTCACTCACACTGGTGGCTTTTGTTTATCCTTTTGAGGTCCTGCATCCTGTTCTTCATCAGACTCTTCCTCCATTTCATAAGGTATCAAGTCATCATCATCATCCTCGAGATTATCCCCGTCTATTTTTTTTTTTCATCAACAATCATCAGAGCGAATGATCATTATCACATTTATTCATTATCTTACCGTTATCTGGATCGATAATTTCATTTGGATCAAACTCATCTTCCTCTTCCTCAGATTCTGAATCCGTCTCTAAGCCAGAATTTTCGACTAAAGCACTTTCACCTCTCCCATTCTTCCTCTTCTCCTCTTCCTCCTTTTTAATATCTGTTTCTATCGCCAGCCTTTTGAGTTGGATCAAATCATGATCCGTTACTGAATCCAATACACCAAAATCCAAAGGATTCTCCCCATCCACTCTGCCGGATATTGCCTCAGCCACCGCCTATATTGATGTTTAGAATATCTTAATCCATTATATATCCATGTTAAAACATACCACACCCAACTTTGCTGTCATAATATCTGCACTATCAAAATACCGAGCAATCGAAATCATCAAACCTGTTGATGACACAAGTAGATTGAGCTGTTCCGTCGATAGTTGACCAATAATCGATAAAAGTGAGGTTGTGATATCTAAAACCATTTTGTTAAGATATATCAATATTTATAATAATAAATTGATGAAGGTGTTTTTTTTTTTTTTTACATTTTCTTTCGCGGGTACTCGCATGCTGTATAAATACAAGATCAGACCATCTATCAGCAATCTGCTTGAATAGATTTGAGAATATCAGCTTGAGACTCTCAGCATCAATATCAGGTATATTGACAACAGTTGAAAGTGCGACTCTTATGATTGTCTGATCCGCCCAGCTTGAGAGTGCGATTTTTAATAGCGAACAATAGAGAAAGTCCTGTGCACGCTGCAGTGTATTGTGTTCTGTTATTTGGGTGAATAAAGCATTGGATAGTTCTTTTCCTTCCTTTACAAGACGTAAGAGTGATTTATTGATTTTTTCACTTGATACTATTGTTTCTACAAATTGAAATAAGGATGGCCAGATTGTCTTGTTTTTTGTGTTTTTTATAAATGGAAGAGCTGTACTAATGCAAATATCTATGTAATGGAATAGGTCAATTCACATTCCATAACAAGACGCTACCCCTAATTCAATACTATATAAAAACAATACCTTCGTAACCTTGTTTCATCATTTTACCGAAAAGTTCACCTGGGAATAATCCTGGATATTGGTCTAATTCAAGTAAAGCTTCAGCCAATCGTTTAGTCAACTTTGCATAGTAATTTCTAATTGTATATCGTTGTGTTATAATAACCTTCCTTCCTTGTTTGAAATAGTTGATTTTTACCTGTCAATATACCACTCATCATCATTCGACTCTAAACTACGACTCTGTACACCAAATACATTCATCAAATGACTTGATACCGAACACAGCAAGGTACAAAAATACTGAACCTCGTATGTAGCAGCCCCCTTAAATCCTTGAATATATGCTGGGAATAAAGTAGACGACGTTGTCAATCGCTTTAAGAGTTCAGCATACAGTTCCAATACATTGAGAGGAGCATCCCTCTCGGTTGAAATGCATTCAATCAATGTTGGCAGTGCCACCTTTGACATAGCCAACACGAGGCAATTTGACTGATCGAAACATAAGGTCGCATCAATTAATGCACGATGAGGAGATAATGAAAAGGACCATGTGGGAATGATATTCTTCAACACATGCCAAACATGTCTTTTCCATGCTGAGTGTTGAATGAGTGTTATTTGTTGAGTAGCTGAAAGTGGAGGTGTTGTTTCGTTATAGCCCAACCACGCCAAGGGTGTTGAGAGACAGGAAATAACAGTATCTAAAGAACTGTTTTCGGTAGAGGCCTTCTCCAACTCTACAAGTCGTTCAGTGTAGGTTTCTATGGTTGTCATTTAACAAAGGTCAAATAAAGTGTACTGTGACTCTTTGTCTGATTTTATATATGGTTATTTTTTTATATACAAATATAGAAAATCAAAATTCGGTTGCATTGAATAATTTAGCTCAAGAGGATCTATAGATATGAAGGTCATCCTTGTTTTTTAGAAGTGACAGTTTAATTCAATCCTCGTACCCTTTTGACCATTAGACACATGGCCGTTTATAAAGAACCTTTAGTTCAAACCCGTATCAAGGTTTAGTAAAATTCGATCGTATTTGATTAAATATTCTAGACATGCAATCGACCATACTTTGTGTGTGAAACTTGAAGCAAGGTCTCTCCCTCTCTCTTAGTATTCATAAACTCAGATAGAGTATATCCTCGCTCAGAAGAAAGCATCAAGGAATAGGGATCTTGACTCTTAGTAGCGTGACACTCGTCCAATCAATGTGTGTGCTTCATCGACTAAAAGAGGAAAAATTTTGTTTTGTGTGTTTATAAACACTATCCAATAGAACTGTTACGTCTCTTTTTACTATCACTGGATATGATACAAAACCATCATTTTATAACAACATACACCCATTATTACATTGAGTACAGCTTATTCTTGCTACTGAGTTTGTTTAAGCAAGTCCACATGACTAGTTATTTCAGAAAAAAATTTATAAAAAAAATTATTGGTATGCTGACACTAAAAAATAGGGAAAAGACTGCGTTTGTGACAGCAAATACGGGGCTCCAAAAAAAAAACTTTGAAAACTATAAATAATCAACTTTTCTTGGAACTTCTTTTTCTCCTTACCAATCAGTAGGAAAATGATCTGTTTGTAGATGCTAAGGCACTACTTACAATAATTGTTTTTCAGATGATGAAATTATGGGTTTCAGGATGATAATTCATGAATTATTCAGCGCCCTGGTCTTCGTGCCTTTCTGATCTTTATACTGATAATTACATCTTTTTTTTTAAAGAAAATGAAAATGAAAAATAGAAAAGTGATGGATGGATGGATTAGTGTGCATCTAGCAAATGCACAATAAGCTATGTTGACATCTGTTATGTTGTGTAGTGTTTTGTATGTATGTACTCTTTACTTTGTTTTAATGGCAAAGGAGGGTCTATTTATCACAGGATATTTAGTTTCATAACAAGAATAAGCCACAACGTTTTTTTTTTTGTGGTTGTCTCACTTATCAATAATTTATTGTTTTTGTTTTTTTTACTTTCGATTTTTTAAAACAAAACTGTGTCCGGTGAGGATTTTGGAATAAAAGGAGATTATGCCGGACATTCGGCTTTTTCTCCCGGACACTGAGTTAAGAAATCCCGTGCAAGTGTTTGCCAACAGTGAAGGTCGAAAAAAAAAAAATTGGTAAGCACTTACCCTTATATTAAAAAGAACGATTTAGTACTTGCAATCTCATAAAATACTAACCAATTTTGTATTATATCAATGATGATATCTACAAGATATGCACCAAGATCAATTCTTTAGTGGTTATTAACAAAGGAAGGTCATTACACTACACTATTGTATTACAATTAAAAGCAGGATCATCTAGTTTATATATTATTTGGTATATGAGTATTACATATATATCTTTTAATGGCTTTATAATACAATAGTTTTATATACGCATATATATATGTTGAAAAATAGGGCGTTATATCTCAGACAATTGAAAAAGGCAAAAAGAGAAGTCTAAACTGAAATGATATCATAAATCTAATTCATACCAAACAGTCTAAAACCGAGATAAATCTCAAAAGCATTTACCGTTCATTATTAAAACAAAAGGTAAACCTTATGGTCAGAAAGTATTTTATAATTATTTACATTTAATAGACAAACGTTCATTGCGCTTTTTGGGGGGGGGTTTCAAATACATCAACTAAAAAAAAACTAGACCATAAAAATAGCCTTTTCATCGAACGGTCTATCCTCAAACATGGATATTTTCTCATCGGGATATCTAAAATTAAAGTAAGCAGCCGCAGGAGGGGGTGTCAATTCCCCGGATTGTCGGTTGTATTGACGGCTTTGTAAGGCGTTATACCGGTCGTCCAATTCAATTACTATCGCCTATATATAAATATATCAATAGATTAGTATATGTATTGAGACAGATAGTGGAAAAGTGGTTTGCCTACATAAATGGATCTAAATCCTTGTGATTGCCTTGATTTATGCGCACTGACATCTACCCCGTTTTTAGTAAATCGGAAATTGATACCACGAATGTTTTCTGTGGCATTTACTCGGCTGCAGATTTCAGTCAAGTTCTCTTCAAACTAAATATTTTTAAGACGGGCGTTTTTTTTTTAAAAAAAAAGAAAAAATTAAGCAATTGAATAATAAATGGTTTTTGCCAAGTTTTCTTTTTATACCTTTGTTCTACGGGCTCTATATAACCAAACAGTTAAGAAAGAGCTCATTAATAAGAAAACGGGCAAGGTAACTAAAATACATGGGTTGTTAAAATGCGTCCAAAGCATCGAGACAGATACAGCAGCAATTACCCAAAGAGTGAGTAAAATAGCCACCCAGATGATCTTCGGTCCAGGAGGGGGTCTTAAACGTGCTGTATGGTTAAATAATCCAACAACAGCATAGAATTCATGTTGGGAGAGCTATTGCTTTTATTATTAAAACATGGAACAGGAGAGTTGTCTGATTATATATATATTTAAGCAACTTACATTGTCTTTCAGATCAAATGTATATTGATCATCAAATTGCTTTCTATATAAAAGTCTAACTGTTTTCATTTCTCTTGGAGTAACAGCAAATTTAAAGGAAAGTAAATAAGAGAAAACAAAAAGGAAGAGGAAAAAGAAAGAAGCAATATAGCAAATAGAAAAAAAAGGGGATGTTTATTGTATTAAAAAATATTATTCTTCAAATTTCGTATGTGACAAAACCCTATCAAGATTATAGGCAGCTAAAGAGAGAGAGAAATGTTTAGGAGCTAATTAATAAAACTTCGGCATTACATATTCACTTACCACTAATGAAGGATATATGGGTAAATGCCTGAGGAAAGTTGCCCAGTAATTCGCCAGATCTGGCAACCTCTTCCGAAAACAGACCGAGATGGTTACCATATGACAACATCTTTTCAAACATTACTACTGCTCTTGTCAGAAGAGGTTTATCATATTTTCCAGCACGCGTCAATGCCTCTACGAGCCAGAATGTACACATGGAAAAGGCACCTTCTAATCCGCCAACACCATCATCTGTAGTCAAAAAGTTGTATCTAAATACCAAATCATTTGCAACCAAACCACCTTTTTGTTTTAAAAAAAAATAAAATAAATTAAATATAAACGTTTAATAATAATAATAAAAATTTAACGATTCCTGGTTTTTTTTCTTACCTTTTTCAGGAGGCAGTAAAATACGTTGGAGCGTATTAGTAAGTCTTGGATCCGTTGGAGAAGAGAAGAAAACGAGGGGCATGATTAAACAACTAGCATCTAGTGCATCAGGGGATTCTATGCTTTGAGTAAACATCTTTAACTCTGTATTGTAACATTTAGTTTGCACCAATTCAAAGATTTCATCTCGTGTATTTTGCCATTTTTCTCTATTTTGACAAGGGAAACAACGCTTCTCGGCTAATCTGAGGGCTATTTATACATAAAAGCAGTTTTTTTTTTCAGTCATCGTTATATATTTGAGAGTATGTAATCTGAATAAATAGTATATAAGAAATGTATTTTTTTTTTTTTTTACCTCTATCCAATGCAACCCAACACATCACCATTGAATATGTAAAATGTTGCTTACGACCTCGAACCTCCCATATAGACATATCCGGTTGATTCCAATTAGCGCATACATAATCTGCCAATTTGCGTACCGAACACCACATATCATACGAAATAGGACTACCATACTTGTTATAGAGGTAGATACCATCCATCAATTCACCATATATATCTAATTGAAGATGATCATAGGCGCCATTACCGACACGCACCGGTTTAGAGGAGCGATAACCATCAAGCGTGGGTAATTCATATTCTTCAAGTTCCTTCTTTCCATCAATACTATACATGATATTCAATGATCCATCAGGATTCTATGTGTGTAGATATTCATTTATAAGATATAAATAAAGATATATATTCAAAAAAAAATGGATTACACTTTACCAGATCTTGACATCTCTCTGAGATGTATTTCATGTATTTGTCTGCCTCCTTGGTAAATCCTAGTCTTAAGAATGCATAAACCGTGAAGGAAGAATCACGTATCCAGACATAGCGATAATCCCAGTTACGAGGACCACCAACAGCTAAATGATAGAATACCTTACTGTTAGTAAAATGTTTTCATTCTTTTTTTTTTAAAAAAAAAAAAAGAAAAACAAAAAAAAAATTACCTTCGGGTAAACCAAACGTTGGAGCGGCTACCACAGCACCAGTCTAATCATTACGACATTAACAAAAAAAAAAAAAAATACATCATCATTTTTGACTTACAGGCTCATAAGTTAACAGCTTTAATGTCAATGCACTTCTCAAAACATGCTCTCTCCAACGACCCTGATATTTACTTTCATTTACCCAATTAATCCAAAATGAAACAGTCTGTCTAAACAGCGCGTTCATCAAACTGAGCGTCAATGGGGGATCGTTCGATAGACTCATCTGGTAATCAGCAGCCGACAGCTTACTATTGATCTCAGCAGGCGTCTCACGCAGTATAAAGATCACCTCCTGGCCTTCCTTCAGCTCAAAATCGCACCAGACACCACCATTATGAGAATCCTGATCAATATTGAACTTGACATTAGCACACTCAAAGTCACCACATTTCACAATAAAGCGCAGGTCCATCTTTAGATTCTTGGAGGTGAAAACCGCATGGTCCTGTCCCGCATAGTAGTGAAGTTCATCCTTGGGAAGGATCTTGGATTCGATCCCTACACGCGTCTCCTGTGCGCTCGAATAGGGTACATGGATGACCTCGGTCGTATGGGGTTCGAGCGTATATCCAAACGCCGGGAAGCATTCCATTCTGAACTTGACAGTGCCTCGAATCACGCGCGCATTACGAATAAGCCAAGGGAGGAGAGGTTTCCTCGCGAGACGCTGGCCTTGAGCAGGGAGGTGCATATAATCTGTAATCTCCGCCACACCCTCATCCGAGAGAAACCGTGTTAGAAGGATATTACTGTTGGGTAAGTACTGCTGTTTGTTGCTTGAGTGCTTCTCTCTCGGGTAGATGGAGAAGTGACCGCCCTTCTCCTTGTCCAGCATACGGCAAAAGATCGAGGGGGAGTCAAACTTGGGATAGCAGTAAAAGTCGATGGAACCATCTGTGCCACAGAGCGCGATGGTGCGCATATTACCAATAATGCCATAGTTCTCAATGGGGAGGTAGCCTCGTTTGCGCATATTGGAGCGGGTGTCCTCCACGTTGGCGCGACTAAAGTGCTCCGGATTCACACTTTGACGTCGAGTGTCTGCAACGTAGCGTTGACCCTCGGGGAGCTCTTCGATGGGCTTTTCTTCTTGTTCAATTTCGTATTCAAGTTGGCAACCGTAGGAACGGTCCCTTTTTTCACCTTCAGAAGTCATTTTATTTTTTTTTAAAAAAAAAAAGAAATTAATAAAAGGTAAAAGAATAAAACGCTGTATTTTTTTTTTTTTTAGTTTTTGGCGTTTTTATTATGTGATGAAGTCATATCACCTTTCTCTAAAAAGAGGCATTTAGTTTTTCCATTGGATGATATCATTCATTAAAATCATGCGTGGAGCTTAAAAAAGATTACCTCATGACCTTTAAAAAAGAGAAAAGGGATTTGAGGCTTATAAAATAAAAATATCTGCATGGACAACCTTATTATTATATATTATACTCAAGGTCTGGCTCATTGAAATGATATGTTTCTAATTTGAAGGTCACATTTTTTTTTGTAAATCTATCACATCCATGGAAAAAGAGAGGCATAAAAAGAATGGCCCTGTCTAAGACTGTTCTCCTCACACACAAACACAGCCGCAACTTTATTTTCTCTCACAATGGGGTTGAGCATGAATCCTGTAAAAAGCTTATTATTGTAAGGGTGTTTTTGATTAGGTAATGATTTGTAAAGTAGATATAATATTACCATTTCAAATCATTCACGCTGATAGAGAAGCGACATCACCTTATAACATATGTTACTTGTAAATAGACTTGTAAGTGTGTATAGACTGCATTAAACGAGTTATTGTTGTTCAGACAGTGAAGTTTCATAAAGTTATTAGACATTGCACACACATAAACATCTTTCACATGATAAATACATAGCCTTTTTTTTTTACTTGTGAGTAGTAGCCATAAAAAGTAAATGGCATTGATAGAAGTGTCCATTGTATTATAATAAATTGTTATTCATCGACCCTTGAAACTCTATTTTATCAATTGGATTGTCATCCATTAAAAAAAGGTATTAACAGAGTAAAAGGGACTCCTTAGAATCATCGTTTCAATCTAAACGTCATTTTTGTTCGGCATTTGCTTTACCCGAACGACGAATTGTTGAAGTTTGTGACTTTATATTCCTCATCACCACTTTGCTACTTTCAAAATACAAGCTTATTTGCTTGCTTGTTTTTTTTTTTCTTCTTCTTTTAGTCTTGTGTACTCCAATATATTAGATTTACCTTTTTTTTACTTTATATAAATCAACATCATGTCTACTAAAGGTATGGCACATTTGATCACTTAAGAATGTTATCCATCTTTATATAATAATAATAATACTATTTCTTAGTAGAAACGAAGCGCAAGAGAGGAAGACCACCAATGACACCTCGTAAAAACAGCTCAAAGATCAGCTCAACTCAAGAACGAGCTGAACCAGAATTGCGTACCTCTACTAGAAAAAGAGGAAGACCTGCCGCTTATTATACAGCAGACGATACCTCTGACGCGAAACGAAAGCGCGGTCATAGCCCTGAAACAGCTGAAGAGTCTGGCGCGGAGGATGTAGAGAGTGAAATAGATGAAGGTGGTGAACGAAAGATTAATGCCAATGGAAAATTACTAGGAGGTAATTTTATATATAAAAATAGACCACGCCATTGCATGTTCATTGTAGATGGTTTACTGAAAACTGCCCTTTTTATTATTATTATTATTATATACAGGAAGGGAATATAAAGTACCCACATTTACACTACCCTCACAAGAAGATCAACAGCTCATGTTGGCCATGGATCCTACTAAAATCCTTGGCTATCGCGACAGCTATCTCTTCTTTCACAAAAACCCATCCCTAAAACGTGTACGTATTACCGATGATGAAAAGGAATTGCTGGTCAAGATGGGGCTACTTGTCACATGGTTTAAACATAGAGAAGTCGCAGTTGTAACAGCACGTTCTGTCTTTAAATGCTTTGGATCAAAAATCGTAAAAAACGGTAAAAAGGGAAAAGATGATTATTACACACGCTCAGCAGCAGAACAACAGGTCGTATTAGATGAGGATGAACAAGTGGATCACTCTCGTCAATCACTCATTGGAAAAACCAAGCGATCGGAGGGCTATGCATCCAATGCTCCTCTAGACAATACAACATGGCTACATCACGCTGCATTGGCAGCAAGAGGTTTCAATGCCCAATTACACGAGAGACGCTCTGCAAAACCAACATTTTATGATATTCATTCCAATATAAACCAAGTGCCAGCTGCGTTACAACCAACACAGTGTGATTTTGAGTTTGATTTAAAGGATGATGCTAGCAAGGCACCAGAGATTGAATTCAGGGCATCAAAGTGGAGTGGAGGTCTTGGAAGGGATTTATTGGATTATGATGTACAGTCAGCTTTGGATACGTTACCAGAAGATGTTAAGAGCGAGGCAAAAAAGATGATGGGTGATAGGAACATTATAAAGAAGATGACTGAGGATGAAAAGTATCCATTGTCTTTAATGGAAGGTCAATTTCAAGGTGCCTATTCTGTGTAAGTATATATATGTTATAAAAAAAAAAAAAGGGAAGGGGAGGTTACTCTTTAGTAACATACTATTCTATTCGATATAGACATCAAGTACGGTTTAATTATCCTGTGCCAAAGATACCAGAGCCTACACTATTATTAGATACCGCACAGTCATTGGCTGCTCAACAGCACTATCTTGGTCTTGTCTATCAATCTGTCAATCAATTTGCCGATCCACAGCGACAGCAGAATGCTGTGCGACCACCAATGCCTACTTTTACTCAACAGTCACCACTTCCTCCAGCTCCTCCACCACAGATGCAACCACCACAGATGCAACCACCACAGATGCAACCACCACAGATGCAATCACAGATGCAACCAATGAGACAATCGGTGCCACCACCAATGAAGGTATGTCTCTTATTTGTTCATTTTTATGAATGATGTTACTTATCATATATATGTAGCCTTCACCTGAACCAGCACTATGTGGCTTTGTTTTACCTAACAATCAAACATGCAGGCGTAATGTGGGTCGTCCTGGAGAGAAGTGTCAATTACACGCTCCCATTTTTGCTGCCATGACAACAGGGAGAAGTGTCTCTTTAGCAGATACGGCCAAAGGTGCACCAGTAAGTAGTAGTTGGTGATATATAAAGAGAGAGAGAGAGAGAGAGATAAATGTGTGTGTTTATATTTATATATATATATATATATATTGCTTTAGCCAAGCGTCAATTATTCCAATAATAAATGTGCAGACTGTCATCAATTACGTGCAGACGATTCCCTCTTTAATTCAGCAGATGATCACATCACCGACGATTTTGTACTTGTCAAATGCTCCAATTGTACCAGAAAGTATCACCCCGTCTGTGCCAACTTGACCACACCAAGACAGGTAGCCGCAGTTGAATCTTATCCCTGGCAGTGTCCTGAGTGTAAGATTTGCTGTGTGTGCAAGACGGCAGGTGATGAATCAACACTTATGATTTGTGATGGCTGCGATCGTGGATGGCATACTGGATGGTAAAGTAAAACAAAAAAGGAGGGGGGAATTTCCTCTATTTTTGATATATGAAATTGACTTTTTTTTTTATCATAGTTGTAATCCAAAGGTAGATAATGTACCTGAGGGTGAATGGTTATGTACCCTCTGTGCTCAATGTCACAACTGTGATGAAAAGGGGATGGCAACAGAGTGTCAGTATCACCACGCCACAGCACCCAAAAGTGATTCATACAAGTATCCAGTCTACCTTGCCACCTATTGTCATAAATGCAATGATAACTTTATAGACGATCGGTTCTGCACTGTCTGCTTAAAGACTTATTCAGAGGAGGAAGGGAATGATGACGATGAGATGGTGGCCTGTGATTCCTGTGATCATTGGGTGCATACAAAGTGTGATCAGACATTGACACCGGAGCGATACCAGTTATTATGCGATGAGGAGGATGCAAAGTATTCATGTCCAATGTGCGAGGATAGAGTGGAACGATTGGTGAATACTTCTGGGGCAGAGCTTGCATTAAAGGGACTTTCTGCTCCAAGTGGCACGTGTATTGCTTTACTGGGAGGAAAGGTAAACATCACTTATATATTTATAACACAACAGATATTAAAACGAGTTATTTAATAGGTTAAAACAAGAGGTGTAGTAAAATACAAAAATATTAAGGTTGGCGTGCCTGAAATCAATGGAACTGGCATATCTGAAATGCCAGCAGCTTAGTTTGATCTTTGATTTACAGTTGATAAATAAGCATTCCATCCCAATGCAACCACGTTGGTAACCATTAAACGATAATTAAGTGGGGTAAAATAAAAGTTACATATTTGAACAGCAGGCCAGATCTATATGTTTTTGCTTTTTTAGTTTATTGTTATTTGCTATTTGGCACTGTTTTTTACCTTGTAGTTTCCAATAAGTGCTGTTGTATAACTACTAGCCAGTTTCTCCTTTATATCATTCATAGATTTACCTTCAAAGAGTCCCTGTACGGAGAAGAATGCTATTATAATCCCATTTTTAGTTCTTCAAAAAGTGACATTTCGTATAATCATTCTCCCTACCTCCAATAAAAAAGGGTGCAAATAAGAACTGATCAAGCGCAACCTTGGTAAGTAACCCTATATTTTAAGGTTTTTTTTTTTTAACGTGTCTATATGGAATAGTTGGCGATCCTTCTTTTTTTTCTCTCTCTCTCTTTACCTTGTAAGGGTTTAGTGGTTTTGACACTCCTGTCAATAAAACGATACCAAGTGCTTAGCGCGGGACCGGCAAATACACAGCCAAAGGTGGCCATTCTTGAAGTGCGAATGAGGTCATGCTGCTCCCATCCCTTTTTTTCAACAATTTGTTGTGCAATGACATCACCTACTCTTTGAAGTTTAATAAGAAAGTAAAAAAATACACATGGAAAGTTAAAAAAAGAAAGACCAAATTACCAGTTGCAAAAAGTACAGCTTTTTGTATTAAATAAGAAACAAGTTAATATTTCACATACACATAGAGAGAGACTATATATATCAGATACCAGTAGATAAACTTTGTACAAGAATAGGTCTCTTTGTAAGAGCACGATGGTAAGCAGCAAACATGGTGAAAAAAAAGAGAGAGGAAGAGGTACAAGAATAGTTGTTATTGTCAATGGCAGATATATTGACCAATCAGAAACATTTAAGAAAGCTTAGCTGAAACACCATATTTTCCCAGATTTAAACCTGTCATTGAAACCCTCTTTATAATATAAACTTCTTAAAGTATATAGAGTTGTACACTGGTGGTTTAAAATTGAATGTCCATTTTATAAAGAAAAAATGGGAAAACAATGTACCGATATTAAAGTAAGCTCTATTTCCATGGCTTATTTCAAGTAAACATTTTCTTAATATTAAGAAATTGAAGAGACACTACCTTAAGCTAAACTCACTCATAAAATGATCTCTCTCACTCTATCTTCTTATTCTAAGTTTTTTTTACAACTTCTTTAACCAACTCTATGCCAAATGAAGATCGTTTTATGTTCCATCAAATCGAATGGAAACGCTTTTATGCACAAGCAACTCTCTATTTTTAGCCAACGTAAATAGTGAGTATGTTTCCTTATATTCTTGAATAAAATGATCGACTTTGCATTCTTTTAGTGATTGGCAATCAATAAAAGTCTATTTTTTGTGTACATCGATTCCTTTTGTATTTTAGTAAATAAATTTCAATTGACCATTTGATTATTCGCTTGAAATTCTAGAAAAAGGAAATTCAAAAGCCCATTTTTAATACACTTGCAAGAGAAAGGGACGTGAAAATATATCTTTTTACGTAGAACGCAAGGGTGATTTGAGGAGAAAGGAGTTGTTGAATATTCGCTTTAAGATATCTCATATCTTAAAGAGAGAGATAGTGCATCATTATTATTATTATTAAAACAAGATAGTATGCGTTATTTTCAATTTAATATATAAATCTGTATTGCTATTCTATCGAATGAATATAATATAAGAATTTATACCCTTTTCCTCCTGGTTTAACTGCACTATGAGTAGATAACAAGTCTTTTATTTAATTACATCTAAAAAAAGATCATGGTATGAAGTCAGTGCACATAAATCTCGTGCACATTAAACAGAGACCACTTGTGATCAAAATAAAATGACAAGATAACAAGCAAGTATAAGAATGGAGTACATATTTTCTGTAGATTGATCGA
>MU622328.1:59109-77185 GCA_025399235.1 Backusella circina FSU 941 | reverse complement strand
TAATTATTGTTATACCTCAAGTGAGACTACTTAGTATTATTTAAATTCTTTCTGTTCATTATTAAAGATCATCTCGTAGAATAATATATTGTGCTTTAATTATGATCTATGTAGTCGCATTAAAAATATTAATTTACAGACGTGTGATTAAAATGTTTTTAACAAAGTATAGATTCTAAATGTATCTACTCTATTGATAGTACCTTTATTACCATTATTATACTATTATATTTATTAATTGATTATTTACTGAACCTAAATCCAGAACAGTTCGAAACATCGTATAAAATTTACATGCTCAAACTGTTGCACGATATTCAAGTTGTAATGTGGAAAAATAAATAAATAACTCAGTAAAATCAAGACTAATAAAAACTATACTAGACTTTCAGTTTCACGAACATGTATGATCTACAACTTGTCACAATTTATAAACAGTGTCAAAGTCTACAGGCACTTTCATACAACCAACTTGATTTTCATTTAATTACCAAGGAATACACGAATGAATCGCAACATAATAAACAATCCTATTTAAATATTTATTATACAAAATAGTAAAATAGCAATAAAGTGTTGTTTTATATGAAAACATAATTGATTGCTCGATATCGTTCGATATAAGCACTATAATGACTATAAAAAACGAATCTCAATAGCAATTGTTTACATTAAAAAAACAATACATTCGAAAGTTATAATATTCTACAACGAAATTGTTAGAAACAGTAGCTCTTATAAAAAGGATTACGTCGATAACATTCTTATAAACTATCTGAATGGGGTCTAGTTGGCTCGTATCTATCATTAATCTTCCATTCTCAGTTTAAGTTATACAAATATCTATCTGTTTACTAGCAACGAACTTTGGATGGCTGAAAATTAAACTAATAATTATTTATTACCATTGGAAAAGAAGTTTGTGTTATTCGACATTTAGTGATATTTCTCTTTTCTAGCAATTCAAAAGGGTTAGTCTAGGCAGAAAATGAAAATGATATATTGGCATTGGTCTAAAGCAAGAACAAATGAATTATTTTGCAATTGATACATATACCAACCTTTGATAGAACCTCTAGCAGACTTTCATCAATTTCACTTCACCCGTACTTTTTACTTTCTTTTTTTATTGGCTCAATCGGTGTATTATATACTTTCCAAAATGAATCTAGTTCCTCTTTAAGAACTCTTGTAGTTTGGTTTTTTTATATATATATATATAATCAACTTGCTTTTCGTAGAAGAGAAGCACGTTTAATTTCTAACTGTGAGCTGCTCGCTTCAATGTATACACTTAATACCAAAACTAATACCAAAACTCCCATATCAAATAACCCATAACCAATCCACATATAAGAAAAATAAAATATGTTTGTATTTTTATATACTCATTTTTATTCAAGATACATTAAACAATATGATTTTTTTTTTTTTTTTGACACAAGGTCAAGGAAGAATCGCAACGCACAGTTATAAAGACAATTGCAATGGCAAGGAGCACAACTGTCTTATTTCCTGTCCCCAACTCATACTACTTGTTGGCAGATAGCTAGTCATCATCACTAGCCACGGTTCGACACCAAGAAAAACCCACGCAAGCGCAGACCAATCCAGGTAGTGAGGTACCCCCCTAGAACTCCCTTATTTAATACTTGTGCGTAATAAGATCTTCCATTGCAAAGTGGCCTGCTTGGTCATCCTTGAAGGGAAACCTAAAAGATTTCATCCTTCCTGAAAGAAAAAACAAGAAAAAAACCTGCTTTTCTCTCTACGTGCCTGCCCGGATATTTAAAAACCTAACTGCAATGAGGCCAACACGGAGCCCAAGTTCTTTCACGTCATAAAATGAAGTGTACATATGCTTACAAGGGGTTCGCAATATGTAACTGGACTTGTGTGTCCAGGTTCTTCCATTGCTAAACTGGCCAGTAAGGTAAATCCTAGAAGAATGACGCTCCTCAGCATCTTCAATCTCCTTTCATACGTGTTCTGCCCGGATTGTTTAAAAACCTAACAGCAACGAGGCCAAACACGCCCAAGTTATTTCACCCTAAAAGAGTGCAACACATGCTTACTTGGGAGGCGCAATACGTAACTAGACTTGAGTGCCTAGAGTCTGTTGTAGTCGTTGTTGTTGTAGTGATGTTGTTGAGCGCTGCTAGATGTTGCTGAATTGGTTCCGCGATAAGGATTTACAAGGGGAACACTAAGTTAACAGCCATGATAACCACAGGTATAGGAAACCACTAAGTTAGCAAATCACGATGATCACAAGTATAGGAAAACCACTAAGTTAGTTAATCATGATGATCACAGGTATAGGAAAACCACTAAGTTAGCAATTACGATGGCAGTAGATATAGGAAAATCCGCGCAGGACCTTATCTTGGAGGATTGTACAAGCAAAGATTCAAAAGTGGGGCTCTCCCGTGGGGTTATTATCCTAATACAAGGTATAATAAAATCCAGAATAGGTCTATAGCCGTCAGAACTATTTGAAGGTGGCATTCCGTGATTGATTACTACTCCCCAAAGAGAATAATAAAACCCATATGAATTGACCATAATGCCGCTCTGCCTATTTGCTTTTGAAAGATGAAGTACAACCGGCTGGCTGATATCTAGCTGTTGTCAGATGTTATATTATTATTATCATTATTTTTTCCTTATTGTGTAATATTATTATTATGAGAGAGAGTGAGAAAAAAAATAAAACAAGAAAATTGTTTATTTTTTTGCTTGGAAAAGAGTGACGTAATCAAAAGTAAAGCAACTACCGTTCTACTTAAGCCCTATCAACACATAAGTAAGTATGAACAGGAAGAGACTCGAGGTATATTGGTATAAACATAAATAGCTAATCAGAACAATGATCATTGTTAATCATCCACAAATGAATTTTCATTATGCAAATCTCTTGATTGTTACTTTTTTTGAGTATTTTGGATAGGAGATTGGAAAAAAAAGTAGTCTACTTATAAGGAAGGTGAAAAACTATGTTGTACTATGTCAAGAGGTCATAGTATAACCGTTATATGAACAACGATGTCTTTAGATCTACCTTCTCTTTCTTTTTCTTTCTTTCTTTCTTTTCGCATTACCTGCAAAGGTTAACTTACGACGTCACACTTTTCTAAGCAAAAAAATAAATAAATAATTATTTTTTTTCCTTATTTNCTTATTTTCTTATTATTTTCTTATCTTTTTATGTTTTTCAATCTAGAGCATGGCAACAGCAAATGAGCGAACGAACGAACGAACGAAGGAAGAAACGAACGAAGGAAGAAACGAACGAAGGAAGAAACGAACGAAGGAACGAAGGAACGAAGGAATGAGCGAACAATAGCAGTAACAGCAAAATGCGTCAGGGGTGGGACCTTAGCAAAGTGTAGTGACAAGTTTGCACTATGCCGGGAGGAATTGGATTCAACTCCTGAAAGTAGGGAAAAACCATATATTGTAGTAGCTGTCTCTGCAATTGTGGGTGAGGGTATGACGAGTAACATTAAGCAAGTCGTGTGCATTGGTACTGTAGTTTACTGCGAGCTTCAATGTGTGAAAAAAGCTTTTGATTACATCTTAAGTTTTCTTCAGCATTACATGCATTACTTTGTGTAGGATTATTATCTGGAAAGGTTCTATTCTTATAGTATCTGGAAAGGTTTTATTCTTATGCCGACTCCGGTGGTAGTAGTAGTTGAGCATGTTTCGATGTGTTTGGGTGCACTTCCGCATAACGAGTTGAATCTCTCGGGAGGTAGATTTTACAGGGATTCTTAGACTCTTGTTCGACATTGCTAGCCGTCTAACTTGTGGTCTGGAGTTCGTAGGATGTATGTTTAGATTTAGCTTGCTGGATCTTTTTTCAGTATAGTTGGTTTAAAACAAGTTCTTTACTGTGTACATACTTGTGTTGCGAGGATACTACCCTTGAAGGTCTTAGTACCATTAAATACTAAATCAGCAAATGGGATCCCGAAAATCTGAAGGATACTTGAGGAGACTGAAAGGAATCTGTGGAGGCTGGAAGGATATGTGGGGGAGAGACTGAAGGAATCTGAAGGTATCTGGATGAAAAAAATGGTCGTGTGTATTGGATGGAACGCTGGCTCAAGAGTTTCATCTGAGGGTCTCTCTTGGGTGTTCCTTAGTGTTTGCGCTGTAATGGTGTGACAATGATACCTCGACAAGGCCCTCTCTAAGTATCCTGCAACTTTATGAGGTTCGGGAAAGCTGGTTGAGCTCACTGGTCTTTCCTTGGGATAGGATGAAGGGACACCTCCAAGTTGGTCTATCCTGGATAAGCCCAACTATCTTTATGATAGGTTGGTAAACCAAGCGCCCTTCTTTTTTTTTTCTTTTTTGTTTGTTTGTAATCATAATCATATATTTATTTATCAATAAAGTTCAAATTTCTGTTTATTATCGTTTCATCATATTATCATCATATAAAATAAATAAATAAATAATCAAGTTACGTGTTATTATAAGATTAAAACTTGTCTCACCTAAAGTTGCTTTGCTTTGTGTCTCTATATAGTCTATATATTATAAATCTCCATTGGTCATAGTGTCGGGATCCACTCATACATACATACGTATATTCATACATTGGTACATTCTCGTTTACTAGATACCTCATATACCAATCAACAAGAAGCCGATTTTTTTTATTTATCCTTATCATTGGCTTCGCTGATATTAAGTTTTTCTTGGTGTCGAGTCTTGGCTAGTGATGGCAACTAGCTATCTGCCAACAAGTAGTATGAGTTGGGGGCAGGAAAAAAGACAGTTATGTACCTTGTAATTACAATTGTCTTTATAACTGTGCGTCGCGATTCTTCCTTGGCCTTGTGTCAAAAAAAAAAAAAACTTTAATGCGTATACATTTGCCACCACTACTCGAACCAAAAAAAAGCGTTTTCTGAAAAATAAATACGTACTCAGTTCTCATTGCTAACCTAGCAATAATTAATTTTTTATTATTATTAATTTCTGCAGTTTATTGAATCATATACATTGGTCGGAACAAGTTGGACGCAATAAATAAATAATAATAAAAAAGGCAATATAAATCCACAACAATGATATTAAAATATCAAACGTAAGTAATTGGGGAAGCACACAAGAGTATTTTGTTATTTTGTTATTTGCACTGGAGTAATCAGGCGCACCTTTGAAAAAAAAAAAAAAAAAAAAAACACTCTTTGCTATATTTTTTTACTTGGATATACAATAAAACAAATAGTTTTCTGGTAGGACCAAATATTGAATAAAAAATCATCAATTGACTTATGTGTTTGCTCAAATTGTAATACAAGACACCGTCCTCAGCCATTCAAGAGTAATTGGCAAATTGAAAAGAGTATTTGGAAAAACAAAATAAAATACCATTTTATTTGTAATATATAAGCGAAGAGATTGAGTAATCTATCTTTTTGGGAAATGAGAGAATTGCTAGTTATCGTCATTAATGGGTAACAAATCAGAGTATATATAATGTCACTGACTCTCTCCACTATGCAAAAAAAAAAAAAAAGAGAGAGAGAGAGAGAGAGCTATTAGTTTTACAACATTGCTTGGCAAGACAATTGTATTGGATTAAGCCCACATGTAAACATTTTATTAAATAAAACACGATTAATTAATGGTTGCACAATTAGTATTCCAAGAAAAGATTTTAAAATGCTGTAATTGGAAAAATAAAGACAAAGTTGGTTTTTCTTTGGTAAATAATGAGAATGGAAAATGTAGAATCCACAAAAAAACTTTGTTTATTTAAATCAAACTAAACCAAGAAAGGAGAAAGGGACAAATTTAGGTACAACCTCTTTGGGAGAGGCTACACAATGAGTAAATTGCAATTATTATTATTTTTTTTTTTGGTTGTAAAATCGGCTTGAAATGGGAGTGACACTTCAATGAGATCCCCCCCTCTTCTTTTTTCGTCATTGATGATTAGAAAATTAGGAAAAATAATACATTGAACCCAGAAATCAAAAATAGATCAGGAATGGCAATTCAACCATAGGCTTTACCTTCTACAAACAGTTAGCTCCGCCTGATAATATTATTTCTTTCACAGATTAATTCCCCACTTTTGTGTGTGCCTTTTAATCAAGTATTCTGATCAAGAAAACAAAAAAGAAACAAAATACGTTTGTTTTTTAGACAAGAAAAAGGACTAACAAAGATTATATAGTTTTGTAAATAAGGGAAGGGAAAGAAAAACTTTATTAAAGTAAATGGAGGGGGTGGGGGATTTCAAAAAAGTTGGAATCGTTTTACAAGTAGTTAAGGAGTTTACAAGAACCACCTTGATAGATATCAACCTTGGTAGTGTGATGTGCCTTATCCAATTTCTCATAATTGTCCATAGAATAAACGTAGAAGTCAATGTGATGGTCTTTGAAACTCCAGCTTTGATCTATTTAATTTATTTTTTTTGTAAATACATTTAGCATAATCTTTTAATAATAACAATAATAATAATAAAACGTACCATCAACCAAAAGACAACCGTTATGCTTCTTGGAACTACCGGGGATGGACCAACCGACGAGAGATGGAACATAAATCTTGGTGTTCTTCTTGATATCATTGGAGGCGATGGTGATGTAAGGGCGAAGAGGGGAACCGAAAGCTGAATTATTGAAATGAGTTAAAAGAATACATGAGTGTGATTTTTTTTAAAAACAACAAAAAGGTAACTTACAAGTCAAACCATAAGGATCGGTCTTTCTGTCGACCAATTCGAAACACTTGTAACCACTGCAAGAACAACCACCGAGGTTAACAATCTTGGAGTTGATGACACCGGTACCTTCCATGACCAAGGCATCGGCATAGTTTTCAGGGACAGAGCCAATAGTCTTACCAGCACAAGTCTTTACGCTAACCTGTTTATTTATTTTCATTAGTATATATGTATATATATATATTATAAATAGCTTTTTCTTTCTTACAGATTTGCCGCCAGAGTAATCACCCTCTTGGGCAATCCAGTAGTAGGTGAAGGTAGACTTGGTTTGCAACTTCTTACGGGTCTCCTTGGAGGAAGTGGTCTTCTTGGTAGTCTTCTTGGAGGTCTTCTTGACAACAGAGCTTGAGCTAGAACCGGCCTTGACGCAGTAATTCTTACCGGTATCAAGGTTATCACAGCTGGAGTGAACGGAAGGGTTTAATTTGTAAAATGCAGACAAACTAAGACCGTACTCCTTTGCCAATTTGACACAGGTGTCTGAGTTGGTAACTAAAATATATATAAAAAAAAAAAATGCAAAAATGAGTCTCAAGTATTTTTTTTGAAATTTTCATTGAAGCAATTGCTTTTTTTTTTTACCTTTGTGAGTCTTGGAACAGGAAGAAGAAGAAGATCCGGAAGAGGAGGAGCTCATTTTTACACAGTACTTCTTTCCGTTATTAAGGTTGGGACAACCGGACTTGATCTGACTATTCCAACTGTAAAAGTTGGAAAGACTAATACCGTACTTTTTGGAGATTGAAATACATGTATCGCTGCCCTTAACTATGGTGTGAAAAAAAGGATAGAACCATTATATGAATTTAGTCGTTCATGATTTACAATTTGTGCATGCATTGTATTAAAAAAAAGTGATATATATATATACCTGTATAGTATTTAGAGCAGGATTGTCCACGCTTTACTAAATGAGTTGATGCATCAGCATAGTCTTCGGATAAATCGAAATCAGCCTCCTCGGCATCGTCAGCTGAAAAAATCTCGAGATAAGAATCAGCAAGATCTCCATGAGGAATTGCGATGTCGTTGGCAGGTTCAGCGTTGACGGTGAATTGACCAGTGATAAGGACAGCAAGACCGAGAGCGGTCAATGAAAGTGATTTAAAGTACATTTGTTATTTGTTTATAGAAAAAAAAGTCGAGTTTCAGCGCCTGGCCGTCGAGTATATATACCTGTATATAGAAAAAAGAGAGAGGTAAAAAAAAAAAAAAAAAAAAAAGGAAGTAAGGGTTTTTTTAAAAGAAAGGAATGGGAGGCGCTGAAAAAGAATTGAGCAAAGAAGAGAAAAGAGAAAGATATGGAATTGGGTTGATTCGTTCACCTTTTTATTTAAAAAATACAATAAAGTTGCGGGAAATAAGGTAACACGAGAATAGATTACAGTACTTTATTGAACTTGTATTTTGTGTTGCATCAATCAAAATTTTCTTTCACTTCTATTGTGTGCACCCGGTAGAAACCTACAAACAGTTCAGGTCAGCATTGTAGTACTTTAATAAATTAACTTCTTTGCGCTAAATTTTCTTTTATGTCAAAAAATATATCAACAGAATCCTTATTTAGATAAACCTCTTGTTCTTTTGTATATCGTACAATTCTAAACAATAAGAATAGACATTTTTTCTTCCATAAAAAGACCACGACGGACCTTTCCATTCAATGAAGCATAAATAGGTTGTTTTTCTGAATATAATTATTTTAAAATGACTTTTTATTAAATACTTTTTGATTCCACATTCCAAAAAAAATAAAAGTACAAGATTGCCTTTTGAATATTAAATTTAATTCTGTGCCCAATAATAATTTGTAGCTAACCCTGTTTCTTTCTTTTTTGTGCACAAAATTAAAATACTGCTTTGGAATGCACTTTCTTTTAAACAAGTAAAAGACCGCAACCCCTTTTTACTACTAACCAACTTGATACATGGTTTGTTTTTATTAAAAAAAAAAATACTAGACTCAGTGTATTGATACACAAAGAACCCTATTCACGGTAACCGACACCGTTAATCGAGATCCTTTTTTTATTATTATAAAAGATAAGCAGGTTGTCGATTCCCTTTCAAAGACAGAAGTAAATATATATATTTATTTTCTGCAAGATTTTATATGTCTATTTAGGATAAATTACAGAATATTTTTTTATATTCATTCACGCTTAAATGTCTTGATTTGTATTTGCTTCTAAAGATATATCATTTTGACATCGACATCGACATACACTCGTCAATCTAAATGATATTTTTTTTTTTCCTTTTTACTTGGCCTTCTCTTTTTTTAGTTCTTTTAACCAAGTTAAGTATTTTTATTTAGTCCAAAAGTAATAAAAAAAAAAAAAAAAAAGCTTCTATTTTTTATGTATTCACACAAATATATAATTATAAACTAGATTTAGTTTAGTTCACCAGACGAAAACACTTTTGACAGAAAGAACTATAATAGTTTCAAAATACAATGCTTGGATGAAGAGATAAAGAAGCAAAAAAAAAAGAATAATATATATAGTTAATAAGAAAAATAATGTGTATATATTTAGCACATGTAATTCTTTTATATCGTCATTATATCACTACATGCTTAAAATATATAAAATCTCAGATAATCGAAAACATGAAAAATAAAAAAAGTATTATAAGCACTACTTTGCCCTCGCAACATATAATTGATGTATTGAACCCACAATTTCATTTTCAATGTTGTTTTCAACTCGATCAATACAATTTTTATAACGTTGATCTGTTTCTTCTTACTATAAAGCATTCACAAAAAGTCTGTTCAGATTGTATTAAATATTTTTAAACTCAGCCAAATTAGAATGACCCGATGCAGACACACCCACACTCGTACCAAAAGTATTATGAATAAAGCATTCAATTACTAAAAATAATATATATAAATAATAATGTAAACAACCTCAGTCTTCTACTTTTCGAGATGATTCATTCATAATGAATTGTTTTGTCTCTGTTATTAAGCTTATCATAGCAGTAATGCATTCTATAGATTCAATTTATACCCAACACGTTTATTGTAACAATTAATTTATCACAGAAGTAATGAACGAATCATGTTGTTCTTTTAAACTTGAAGAAATTTATATACACTTTTTTGCTTTTCTGAATAAGCCATTACAATGATACTATCACCATCACTACTATTTATCATTATGACAATAATAACATACTGACTTGACATTGTCCGTTCTACTGTTTTATAAGATACATTTCATTTTGACGAGTGCAAATATATAACCAACAACTTACGACATAAAAGCAATTGGCTTGGCTTTTTTTTTTTAATAACAGAGTATTGGATATGTCTATAAAGGTTTCCAAAAAAAAAAAACAATGTAGACAAAAAAGGGAAGACCAAATGTGATCTAAAGACCATAAGAAGACTAATAAAAAAGAACTCTTCCCTTTTTAATGCACAGACCTCAAAAAAAAGCGATATAGGGTACTATGAAAAAAAAAAAACCTCTTGTACTCTTTTTTCTATTTCCCTTTGCTTTTCCCTTTTTCATATTTTTGAAAAAGAAACAGAAAACCTTTCCTTCTTGTATCACGTAATATTAAATTTTCTCGAGAAAATTCTCAGAAAATATAAATATGATAGATAAATATATGATACAAACACAGAGAGACATATATATATATATATATCAATAATTGAGATTATTCCATATTCATATGGTAATAATGAGACTTTTGTATATGCATACTTGTCATCCTCAAACATATATATATATGACCTTCATAGAAATCCAAAACAATGGATCTAGACTACAGATCGGATTAAAGATGCACTCTTACCCAAAACAGCTTAGAATACTTACAACATTGTACTGTACCTTAATTCATTTAGTTAAATCAAATAGATACTTGTTCCAAATGGTAGGGTTTATATATGATTTTAAAAAAAAAAAAAACTGCTATTTCTTATTTTGTACTGTTTGTATTCTATATATTGTACTCCAGTTCTATTTGATTCCATTTCACTCCCTCTTATGTAAGCGAAATGGGGGGGGTTTACCGGATAATACATATTTATATATCGTCTTTATTTTTTCCTCTTCTTTTTTTATACCTTATCAATCTATATATGTAGATCAATGAGTCAATATTTTCAACCTTGAGTCCCAAAAAGAAAACAACACTCACTGGTAAAAAGAGTTTAAACTCTGCTGGTAACTCATCCTCACTATATAATCTATCAGTAAAGTATATTCTACGAATCCTACAATTAGCATGCACTGTCACTCTTGTTGTTTCATTATAGTTTGTGCCATAAGCTCTCTTGACATAATCAGCCAAGTTGAATATAATTTGATTCCATCCAGGATCCAGACGCATAGGCATTGTTGTAATAAAGGGCTTTACTCTTGTTGTCATCTAAGAATTGTATTTTTTGTTAGTATTGTATATATATAAATATAAAAAATGACCAGCAGTTGTGCCCGGTGTTTATTTACCTGGTAGTTGGATGCACGGAAACGACGTTTCTCGTCTATATCATCTAGTACCTCCACCTCGAATGAAAAGTATTTATTTAGATTCTTTACAATCAATACGATGAAGGGTAACTTGATACCGAGTGTCCTGTTAAGCTGTGCAGGGCAGGTGATGTAGGTATTGGAGAGGTTAGGTGAGGTGAGCTCAATAACGGAAGAACTTATCAGGTCGTCAGCTACTCGTTCGATATTGGCCACGTCATGTTTATCCTCTATTTCTTCTTGTTTTTCTTCTTCTTCTTCCTGCTGTTGGACCGTCTTTTGATGGTGTTTATATTGCTCATCATCATCATTACTTGGTAAATGACTTGACCAGAGTTGTAAAGGTTCATTTCTATACAAGTTGGTTAAAGAGACGAGGTTGCTTCATTGATGTACTAAATACTATTATCAAAAAAAAAGGGCGATCCATTTACCCTAAACTATAGAGAATGGAGAGGAATCCTGACTGCAAAGGAGGGATAAAATATATATCGAGTTATAGCAAATGATAATATATATATAAAAATGGCTTCTTTTTTTTTTTGTTCAGTCTACCTGAAATGTATTCTTGAACATTTGACTATAACAAGAGAAAAACGAATATTATTCAACAAGCCACGAAATCAAAAACACATTTTGAGCGTGTTGTTTTAAAACTCCGACGTGTGCGTGTGCTGCATGCAAAAATGACATCTTTTTCGTATACCATCATCATCGTAACCTGAAAGACGATGGAATAAAAAGAATAAATAAAGATAACGCGTTCTAATTTCATTTCACTGTAAAAAAAAAACAAGCCATTTTATATAATAAACAAAAGTGCCTCAATGAGAATAAATAAATAAATAAGCATTTCAAAATCGGCATAAAGAACAGGTGACAACTTTTATGAATAAATTCTCACAATTGACTTTACCGACTCTTTCCCTCCTCTTTTTTTTTTTTCTCTCTGTCTCTGTTTAATAAATATAACAATGTCTACATCAAATACGATAGCATCAAGTGAATTCAAAAGTGACAAAATGATAGACAACATTCAATCATCCTTTAACGAGTTAAATGAACTCTCAAAAGAAAAGTTAAGAAGTCAAGTCAATGGTGTATTCTCGTTTTCAATTAAAAACAAGCAAGGAGAGATATCTGTCTATGTGCTTGACCTTACAGCTATATCGAGACTACTTTTGAATCAAAATGCAAAGCCAAATGTCTATTTTTACATGTTGGATAATGACTTTGTAAACCTTGTACAAGGAAAGCTGAATGGTAAGCGATAATATCTCTCTTCTTTCATCATCCATTTTTAAATGTGTGTTTTAAAATTCAGGACAAAGAGCTTTTATGTGTGGAAAATTAAAGATTAAAGGCGATATGAAGCTTGCGACAAAGTTGGATACGATATTCAAGCAGTTGAATGGGAAATGTAAACTTTAAAAATAATAAATGAATGGGGTTGCACCTAGTTTACTGTGCATGAATTTTAATTAAATTGCATACATATTATATCATAAAATATATGATATATATATACACTCTATACCTTCTATCTTTTTATTATATATGTCTATTTATCTTTATACAAATACTCGCTCTCTCGCTCTCTCTCTCTCTCTCTCTTTCTCCAATTGATTGTTATTGAGGAACATGAGAAAATAAATAAGAAACAGATTCACCATTGTGGGTTCTATTCATTCAAATATATATTAATATATAGATATCTTTTCTCTCTTTCTCTCTCTTGCTTACCTTCTAATAGCCTCGGCAATAGTGGGTGAAATATCAATAATATCCAATTTAGGACAAAGAGCCAGCTTATCATCAGCAGGAATGGTGTTTGTAATGACCATCTTTTCAATAACAGAGTTATTAATGACATCAATGGCCTTCCCGGAGAGAATACCATGGGCGACAATGGCATAAACTCGCTCTGCTCCATTTTCCATCAGGGTCTTTGCAGCTAAACCCAATGTACCGCATGTATCTGCCATATCATCTACCAAAATGGCAATCTTACCCTGTACGTCACCCACAAGTACCATACGGGATACTTCATTGGCCTTTTTACGTTCCTTGTGAATCAATGCAAAGTCCAAGTTTAAGTGATCAGCAATGGAAGTAGCACTATAAATAATAGAATAAATAAATTGGTTCATTTATAATATATATATATATATATATATATATATATATATTACCGTTTGGCACCTCCAGCATCAGGAGATACAATCATTGCATTTGTCCAATTAGGAATCTTTGTTCTAATATACTCAATAGTAGAAGGCTCACAATAGAGATTATCCACTGGAATATTAAAGAAGCCCTGAATCTGCGAGGCATGCAAATCCATAGTAATGACATGATCGGCACCAGCAACGGTCAACATGTTGGCTGTCAAACGGGCAGTGATAGGCGCACGGCTCTTGTCCTTCTTATCCTGACGAGCATAGGGGAAACAGGGAATGACAGCAGTGATACGACGTGCAGAGGCCGTCTTGCATGCATTGATCATGATGAGGAGCTCCATGAGACTGTCATTGATCTCACCACAGCCCGATTGAATAATAAAGACGTCTTCGTCACGGACGGACTCACCAATAGTGACCGAGGTCTCTTGGTTGGAGAATTTGTGCACGGTGGCTTTGGCTAGTTTTTGTCCCATACGAGTGGCGACGAGATTGGCAAGTGCAGGAGAGGCATTGCCGGTGAAGATCTTGATTGAATTGTCGGTTGACATGGTGACGCTATATACACACACACACAAAGACACAAAAAAAAAATTTTTTTTATATGATTATAAAATCCAAATGGGTTGCATTGATAATTGTCAAAAAAAAAATTAAAAGTGACTGACAAAACGAGTTCAATCCGGAACAAACTGTTTGAAATCACAAGCTTTTTTTATATTAAAAAAGAACCAAAGGTGATTTTTTCCTTATTTGGTTTCCAGCTAAAAGTGTTTTTTATTATAGTTTTTATGCTTAAAATAAAAAAGGGTTCAATTTGTACATATTATGATTTTGATAATAATCAATAAAAAAGGCATTTATACATATTTATACTCTTTTCGAGCATAGAAAGAAGGAGAGAGGACTTGGTTTACTCGTCAAAAACAGCATTGACAATAGGACTAAAGAAGGTAGGATTGACCTCAGTAGTACCTTGTGGTGAATAGAGTGTAGCATCGGTTAAAGGTGCCACCTGGTGATGGACTTTATCTTCTGGCATCTGTGTAGGCTCTTCAATGGTAGTAGTAGTAGTAGTAGTAGCAAGGTAGGCGCGTACTGTTCTTTTGGAGACAGCAATCAAATTAGGGCGAGTGACTTGAGAGACGGCAGCAAGAATGGACATTGTAAATAGATAATAGATAGAGTAATGAGAATATAGTAAAAATACAATAATAAAAACGAAAGAATCCGGACTATTTATATGGTTTTTAAACCGGAATAATCATGCTGTTGAAGCCATGTGAAGGTACATGAAATGATGTTTTGATATCCTGAACTCACAAGAGAGAGAACCATACAGAATATGACCATGTGATTTGGCGGTTTTACCAAAATAAATCCCTTTTGTGTACGCTTTTTCCCACAATATCATATAAAAAGTTTATAATCTTTTATGAATATCATATTATCCATTCTATTTTATTAAAATTTAGCTCTCTTATTTTATTTATTTGTGTGCTTAAAATGGTTAATTCTCCTTTTGTTGAATGTATGATACTATTTCAGCTGCATTTGCATTAATGATAGATCGTATAATATCTTGCTAACGATTCAGAATGAAAGATCTATTTGTTGAGTACCTGCGATGATTTCATTTATATGAAATCACGTATTTTATTGTTTGTCTCTTATTCAATTAATAATGCTGTTGGCATGAAAATAAAACTGCCAGTGTATTTTGAGTTGAACGGTTTTTCCATATAAAGTAATACCAAACCCCAGATTTTCTGATCTTGAGCAGAAAAATAAATAAAAAAGACAGAAAAATCCATACATGAAGCATACACACACATTTACATGCAGATTGCTTTATCATATGTTGTATTACTATCAGTTTATAAACACAATCCATTTTTAAAAAACGATTTTCTTATTGAAAAAGTTTTAAGTATATTCAAGCCTCTTTATAAAAGACCTCGTTATTATAAAAAGAAGCAACAAATGTATCAGTTTTGTTGCAATGGTAAATAAAATGGTGTTATTTTCAATAGATAAAAAGTACTTGCATGCCAAGCAAAATAATATAAGAATAAAGGGGAGAAAGAATTACATTCTCTGCGATTAATGATGATGTTGATACGTTTTTTATGCCAGTTTTTCTTGGCATACTGCGTTTTTCAAAAAATTGAAAATATAGCTTTTATGAATTTTCAACCCATTTTTGATGGAACAAGCAGAAACGAAATAGATATAAGAAAGCCGGTATACATATATATATATAATCAGTCATTTATAAAAGAAAGTACATTCTATCACTAAACTAGTAAACTATGAAATCAATAAATTATAAAGCCATTACTCTATTTTGCATAGTTTAAACTACTCAATACAAATACTACAGATGCTCTTCTAATAACAGAATAGTCAAATGTGGTGAAAATGTAGCTGTTAAGCATCCTCACTGCCACCACTGACCAAGTTGGCTGCTGCTAGTGCTTCCCATAGGTTTGTAGTGGCCTTAAGTTTTTAAAATTTTAGCAATGTTATTGAATGAATTTTTTTTATATATATAGTTTACCTTCTTCTTGGTTCTGCTCTGGCAGACCTATGATCTTACTAGTATACACCTCTCTACTTGTCGATTCTGATCTCTACAATATGGTCTCGTGATTTATACTGGTATTTTCGTCTAATTCATGGTTTTTACAACACTTTAGCTCTCTACTCTATGGATTGTCGTTATTTATTTATGCAACTACTATTCTTTCTCATCTTTTTATCATCAATTTTTTGGAAATAAATAGCATCTTCTCAGTTCTCATTCATCTATTTTTATTATTACTGTATTTCGGAAACGACAAAGAGAGAATATGTCTTTAAAAAGTATATATATCATCCCATTGGACAAATGAGGATCAGATTTTAGAGTAAAAAAAATCATCATCGTAGATTTTACCGTATTTGGTATTGCAATATTTGATAAACAAATTAAATAAAAAAATTGGATGGTAACTTTATTTTATGAAAATTAGAAGGTTTTTACACATAAAGCGATAGGTATAAAAAAAAAAAAGCATTTGTTTGAGAGAAAAATAATAATTCATTTGTACATATTAGGAAGGGCTTTGATGATTTACAAGAAAAGATTTGGTCAAGAACAATTTACTCGTCAAAGACAGTGTTGACGATAGGGCTGAAAACGGTAGTGCTGGTTTCAGATGTACCCTGAGGTGAGTAGACAGTAGAGTCTGTCAAAGGTGCCATTTGATGGTGAACTTTATCTTCGTGTTTGACGTCTTCAGTGGAGAATGAAGCAGTAGGAGAGGTAGCAAAGTAGGTACGGACAGCTGTTCTCTTTGAAACAGAGACTAAAGTAGGGCGAACAGATTGAGAGACAAGAGCGAAGAAAGGCATTTTTAGAGAAAAAAATAAAGTATAGAAAAAGTTGTTGATATTGAAAAGAAAAGTGACAGAACCCAAGCTATTTATATGATTTCAGATCGGAACAAAGGTAATGCCCTGCACCATGTGAAGGTACATGAAATGATGTTTTGAAGGCCTGAGTCATAAAAGGCAAAGGAACCATTCACAGAATGACCATGTGACCTTACAGCTTACAAATTAAGGTTTGTGCTCCTTTTTCCCCAGTTTATGCTGAATTTGTAGTCTAGCAAACTTTACGACTCGATAATTACTTGATATAGTAATGTCAATAATATTGAGCAGAGTATAATCGTTTTCCTATGTAAACGAGTATTAATTATTTCTAAACCTTGATTCCCGTTTTAAATGCAGTCGATTTTTTCCATATCTATAGCGTAAACACAACACATTGTAGTGAAAGTCTACTATTTCTCTAGAGACTGAATTCCCATATATTAATCGTCTTAAAAAAAAGTTGTGATCATACTTTCCCAGTATAATATTTTAAGCTAGCTTTGGTAACTGAACATTTCCTCAACGTATACGACTATAACTTATTATGGTTATCATTTTTTTTTTTATCCCCGCACCCATGTCATCTCATGTAATACGGTTATCACAGACCTGTAAATCTGTCGGTGGGGTTATTTTATGTTTTTTCCGTCCCTTCGGCGCAGAAACTTTCAGAGGGGTTGACAGCGGAAAAAAAAAAGGACTAGGTTATTTTAGTTGTATAAACACGTCTGTACGTAAAGATGATAGAGATTTAACAAAAAAAAAAACAAAAAAAAAACAATGGCGACGACGTCACAAATAAAGAAAATTAAGCTTTGTAAGGTGTTTTCTTATTTTGCTTGTCAAATAATTTAAAGGTTGTTCTGACGATTCATCCGAAACTAACTTATACATTTTTTTCTTTATAAAATACTTTGGTACTCCACAGAATAATAATCATGTTCGTTTTGAAAGGATTTTTCTGAGCCCACATTGTCTAACTGGAAATGATAAAACTGGGTTTTTAATCCCTTCCGTAATTTCGTATATTTTTTCATTTTGATAATAGCAAGACATATCTTTGCTATATTCACATACACAAATAATGGGATAAATTGCACACCATAGTGCATAATAAAAAGTACTTATTTGTTGTAATGTACTTAGAGAGACAACTAGTCAGTCGGACAACTTTTAATAATTGAAATATAATTAGAACACCCTTTATTTTTTGTGGTGAT
>MU622328.1:3745-58834 GCA_025399235.1 Backusella circina FSU 941 | reverse complement strand
GTTGTTCAGCACTCAGATAAATTTCAATTATACTAGTTATTCTCTTAAGCGATAAGATCTGTTATAACTTCAAAACAAAATTACGCGTACAAGATCTAGCATTCGCATTTATCGTACTATGTTTATGCTGATGACGAATAAGTATGTATTAAATTTTAATTTTACCTTACCCGTGAAAACATAATACGAAGTCTTCTTTGAAGATAATAACTAAATGTCATGTATGTCGTATATGTTTACATTTATAAATGTTTGTGCTCCCTATTCTACTAAAAGTTGTTTGAAACAAAACAATAGACACAATGGTTTTCTTCTTTTCTCTCTCTGCTAAAGTTGGCGTTAAAAGTTGGGAAGAAAACACCTTATCTTAGGATAACGAACATTTATAAATGTAAACATATACGACATACATGACATTTAGTTTTTTTTTTCAAAGTGATAAAGAAAAGAGAATAATAATAGGATTAAACTGATTTTTTTTTTTATCCTTAAATATCCTAGTTAGAGCATTCCTTTCCCAGATTTAATAATCTATTAATCAAAACCTTCCATAGTTATGTTTCAAAAAAAATAGAATAATGATAACAATAGTATACAATGAATAAATAAGGATTGAATGATACCTGCTGAAAATACACACTACTAACTATATTAAAAATAAGATATGCTAAATCAGGTAGTTTGTACAGAGTGAAATCGAACAAAGAGGGATAAATTGCCTAATTGTACGTAAAAAGAAAACGTATGTTCATGTAAAACGGATATCTAATGATTGGCAATGGTGGTGCGGTTATTACACCGGCTTCTTTAAATATATAACAAGATATCAGATACTTTTTTTACTCGTTAATCACACACACACCCAATCTATAGACCGGATTCAACGGGGTGAAATATATCGATTAGTGCATCAAGATTAGTGTAGAAGTCGACATGCAATTTGATGATATATTTTAGCTTCTTTTCATCCAGTTCAGTACAAGTTGAAAATACATTTCTCTGTGTGTAAGTGTTAGAATACATTATCTACTAAAACAAAGAATAACTTACGAAAGCATAACGTATGCTGAGATATATCTGCTGAAAAAGCTGTGACGTTTCGTCTGACTTTTTATCATAATCAAGTTGAATAAGGGTTTCTTTAATCAACTTCTTGATCATCTAATTAAAATAATAAGGTCTATCAATTCACTTTTTTTTTATCTAAAAATACATGAATGGGTTCCCTTACCATCTTTTTCTCCTCCACAGGTAAAGGCTCTTTAGATGACTTGGATGGATTCATAGTCTTCTTGGGAATAGGCTTTTTGGTATGAGAGTTAAAAATCGTCTTTACTGGTTTCGAATGAGGGCGCTTCCTAATATTTGTCGAGTTTTTATCCATCTTGAAAAGATCTCTATTTTCTGCATTGGACCTCTTTTGCTTTATATTCATTTCAATATCCTTGATCATGTCCATTTCACTCTCTTCTTTGTTTGACTCTGTCAAGACAGGTAGAGCTTGGCCTAGCATTTGGATGACCGATATACTCTCTCCATTCTGAGACATCGTTTCCGAGAAGTCTGCAAGATCCTCTAAATGATAAACTGAAGTGAATTCATCATGGGCGTATATAGGTTGAGCATATAGACTGAGTTTTTCTCCAGGATATTGCCGTTCAGTATATACTAATAACTTCAGATTTGGTTTTAGAGGATACCCGTGCACTGCTACTGTGTCTAAATACAATACAATAAGTTCAAAAAATGCCAATAAGAGTTTTGTTTTCTTATAGTAAGCTACCTTGATTGACTTTAACTACAAGTCCTTTAACCGATGGTCCATAAGAGTCGATCTAGAAAAATGACAATAATGAAATGTGTATCCTATATATATATTATGAAAAGTTACCGTTTCTTCAAATACGCTAGCAAAAAACAAAGCCAATCCCCTATTTCCACTCATATCGTATCTATTGTATTATTTAGTTGATCTGTTTTGTTGGTTGTCTTGTTAATATTTACGCTCTCCAACGTTCACTTTTCAACATGAACAGTTTTATGGCTGCTAATGGAACCACTGCATTACACTGAAAAGTGACTTTATACACACTACTTGGTTTTACTGTCTGACTTGTGCACAAGCAAAGTTCTATCATATAGCTTAGCACCTTGTCACCTCGTTTTGTTTGTATTATCAGTTACCACCTAATTCAGTCATTCCATTCCAAGCTTGATCTAAATGAAAACAAGTTGTTTAAACAATACTGGTTCCTTTGAATGAAGCTGAAATAAAATACTTTTTGCAAATGTAATGGGTCCAACGAACGCCATGCTTTCTGCAGCCATGCTGGGCATAAGAGTGTATTAAAAGGTGAAAAGCACCAATGCAGCACATTATAAAAAAGTGTGACTGTCGTGACATTGTTTATATACAATTGTATATTTTCCATTTGTGAATTCGTTTATTATTGTATCAAATGTCGTTTTCATTATATGGTGCTTTACCACCATCAAAGGCGGAAAAAGAACAAAATGCAAACGAAAAAGGGCAATCGCCTTCTTCCAAACCCACTTCACTATCTGGTCTCTATGCTTCTATTCCAGCACCAGGAACACCTTTAACTACTCCTGAAAAACCTAAAGCAGACTCCAAACCTGTAGAAATAGCCACAACAAACACACCTACCACAACACCAACCAACACACAAACTAAACCTGCAGGTACTAGAGAGATTCTTTCTACCTGTATGCATATATGTATACGTGTGAATATTAACTTTTCAAATAGGCTGGGCAGCATTCAATACCTTTCGACCAGTTATGCGTAAGCCTACTATTCAGGCAAAACCCAAATTGAACCGACCTGTCATTCCTGCTGGTGCCACCATTGTTTCAACAATGATTGTGAGCAAAGAGGAAAAGAATGAAGAGGAAAAAATAACGATCGAGTCTAAACAACCGGCAAGTAACATTGATTTAGGAGCTATTCCGCTCCTGACATCAGCAGAGGATGTAAACGGGTTCCGTGCTGTTCAAAAACCAAAAGTAAATAGTAGTAATAGATAGCATTTATCAATGATATACTGACTCTCATTATGTTTACTAGAAAAAAGGCAAAAAAGGCAAAAATAATAATAATCCCCAGCCCATCGTGTTTAATATGTTGGAAGACTATGACCCTCACAAACCCAACGACTATGAACAATATAAAGAAGAAAGAAAGGAGCTTCGCGAACAGCAAAGGAAAAAGAGGGAATGGGAGAAGCGTCGTTCGAGATCAAGGTCCCGATCACCTTATTATTCAGATTATTCACGTTCACCAACACCTGAAGGTAAGTAAGCCGACGCCTTTTATCATTGTTACTATCTACTAAAACGATCATTTAACATAGAAGATGATTACCACCATCAACCTCCACAGACAAAAATCAATATCAATGAATCTGCAGATGATGCCTATATGCGTAGAGCAATGTTGAGTCAACAGCAGCAAAGGTGTGTCCTAATTATTACCATTACAATAGTCTGATAGGAACAATAATAATTTATTCTATATATCTAAACCAAAAAGACCAGACGAATCAACAACTCAAGATGTTGCAAGAAAGGTACTTGGTAAATATGGTTGGCAAGAAGGACAAGGTAATTTTAATATATATACGTACAAATGGAATGAGTTGTAATGTGTGTATTTTAAACATAGGACTGGGAAGAGAAAAAGATGGGATTAAAGAAGCATTGCAAGTAAAGACCACTGGAGGTGGAAGTGGGGTCATTATCAACAACTACAGAGATGAGATTATATCCAAAGTGATTTTATTGACAAATATGGTGGGTCCTGGCGAGGTAGATGATATGCTACAAGAGGAAACTGCAGAGGAGTGTGGAAAGTACGGCAGAGTGGAGAGGTGCCTTATTTTTGAGGTTCCTCATGGAAAGATATCAGATGATCGTGCTGTCCGTATATTTGTAAAGTTCTCTGAAACAGAGTCAGCTCGTAGTGCTATTGCTGATTTGGATGGTCGATATTTTGGTGGAAGAGTGGTGTCTGCTACTTCATTTGACAGTGCAAGATTCGATCGTTTAGATTTGGCCCCTAGTCCAGAGGAGTTTCTGTAATAAAAAAGAAATATAATATTTAGAAAATACAGCTTTCAAAAAACACAGCTTTCAAAAAAATTACACTATTTACCTACCATTCAATTTATTAAACAAATCGAATTCCCTTTGTATTCCTTTATTAAATAAACTCAAATATCATATAAAAAAAAGTCACTGGTCCTCTAAACTTGATTTTGTTTAAAGTCCAATTGATAAAGAAGAGTGACAAAGACTAGAACATTACCATATTTGGAGAATAAATGATCTTCATATACAACAATACCTGAAAGGGTTCCTTATAAAGAGAATCCAAAGCTGTATAGTGTTAATCCGTAATCAAGGTCTTATTTTTTTTTTATTTTTTTTTGCATTCAATCTCTTTACTGATTATCTGTATTTCTTATTTCCTCTCTTAATTAAATGGTTTTACTACTATCTATTTTTTTTTAAAAAAAACAAACCACCCAACAAAAAAAGGTGCTTTTCAAAACGAGTTATTAGTTAAATGGTACAACAAGCATAAACAAAACAAACAAAGAGTGGTGCTATTCTTATTCATGCCAAGTATTATTGACTCTACAAAAAGGATGGCTATTTTTTGCTAATCATGCAAATAACAGATTCTAAAAACACATGTAAAATATATTTTACCAAGTTTTGTAAGCTCAAAATATTTGATGAGATGAAAATAGAAACATTTAGCACTGTACTAAATATATAAATGCTGTTTGTTTTGATTAAATTGCCCTCTCATAAAATATAAAAGTATCAAACTTGTGTTTTATAAATTTGCAGTAGAAATCTGGCTTGTCGTGAACGTTCTCTCCTTTTAATTGTTGATATAAACAGCACGTGGCTTGTTGGAAACACCGATAGATTTGTTTAGAGATTGATACTTTAGAGATTTCATACTTGATAGTATTTTTTGAAAACTAAATCAATTCTTTTGGTGATCATTTTCTTATTGAAAGATGAATTCATTCTCTTGAGATTCAATGATGGAAAGACTTTCTTTCTGATAACTGTTACAGTAATTCAATGGATCTATTCCACTACGATGGTATCATTGTCTGTGCTTTGATCATCTAGGTCAATTAAACAGTTGAACCCCCTGGCCGGCTATCGCCAGCCTAACCATTAGGATAATGATTCCGTATGTATTGATATCCTCATTGAGTGAATGAACCATTACTAACTTGGTTGTTATAGTGTAAAAAATTACAAATTATGATAATACCTACTGAATCTATCTCTGTCATATTGGTGCATTATCTTCATTACTTTATATCGTGTTATTCTTCGATGTGATGTAATATACCGTTATGAACCGTGCTATCTCATTACCTGTTCATTTACTAAAAATTTACTTTTTTGTTATTTGATACATTATTTGTTCACAATAATTTATTATTTTTCTCCTTTTTATCATTAATTTGTAATTTTTTCTCAATGACTTGAAATAAAGAATATATAGACAGATCTCAAAGGTGAAATAATCCACCAGAGTATTGGTTTTTCAAGTTGTTTGACAAGTCTAAAATTGAATTCGTAAGTTTGGTTTCTGTAAAAATAATTTTATTTTATGCAATAGTTGTCATGAGAACATTTTTGATTTTTATAGTGAAGGAAATAATTTACAAGAGAAAAATAATAATGTAGATGTATAAAAGGGGAATATGTTTTTTTTATGCAGTTGGTTGGACCAAAATTGTTGTTGCAAGCTGATCAGGAGTCTCAATACTTTCCAAAATAGAATCATGAGCATTGTCTTTCTTAGCAGTGTGATAATGACGGAGCATAACATCCACTTCCTCAAGACATAAAGGTCTGATATCAGCAAGTTGCTTGATTTTGTTGGTAATACGCTTAGCATCTTCATCTCCCATATTTTGAAGGTTAAGTTGTTCGATTCTGTTCTTGACAGCGTTCCAACCAGTAAGACGATGGCCAATGCTGACATAGCGGGTCATACCAAAATCTTCTGGCTTCAAGATTTCATATGTAGAAGGGTTGTTTAAGATGGCCTTGGCATGAATACCAGCCTTGTGGGTAAATGCACAATAACCAGTGATGTAGTTATTGAAGGGAACAGTGACATCAACAGCTTCAGCAACAAGGTTTTCAGCATCGCGAATGGCCTTGACATTGTATTTGTTTAAAACGTAATCTCTATCAGAGGCATACATACGGGCAAGGAAACCACCAAGTGAAGGAATACCGTTACGTTCACCAATACCCAAGATACAAGTATCAATATGGGTAGCACCAGCTTCAAGAGCAGTATAAGCATTGGCAATAGCACAGCCAGTGTCGTTGTGGAAATGACATTCAATATCACAGCTTACCACACTTCTCAAGGTCTTAACAAGTTCATAAACTTGACGAGGGTTGGCACAGCCAACAGTATCAGCAATACCAACACGGTTAACACCAATACGATCAACAGTCTTATAGATGGATAGGAGATCAACTAAATCAGAACGGAAAGAATCTTCAGTAGAGAAACGAACTTCAAGTCCTTTGCTCTTAATAAAGGTGATGACTTCAGTGGCAGTCTTGGCAATATATTCCATGCTCTTTCCATGAGAGAATTCACGAAGGTAAGATGAAGTACCAATGACAACATTGATGCCGTCGGCACCAGTTTCAACAGCACGGCGAGCATCATCCATATGACAGCGGATGTGAGTAAGAATTTTAGCCTTCAAACCAAGCTTGCAGATAGCTCTACAGTCGTTGAATGATTGTTCAGAAGCAGCAGGTGATGTGAGCTCAATATAATCGACACCAAGGTCATCTAGGGCTCTGGCGATTTCGATTTTCTTAGCAGTGTCGAAGAATGCATTAGCGAATTGTTCTCCCTCTATTATTAAAAAAAAAAAAAAGTTAGCGAATTGGTTAAAAAGGTATGATTTTTTTTTTGTTTAAAAAATAAAAAAATACCTCTTAATGTGGTATCAATGATTTGAAAACGGGAAACGTTGGAGTAAGGGTCCGAGCCGTTGTTAGAATATGGTGAAACGAAAGGTTCACGGACGGTGGTCTCATTAAAATCCCTGGGTGGTGACATTTTTAATTTATTATTGTTGTTTTATGTGTTGTTATTGCAGTAGTAGTGGTAAAAAGTTAAACTAATATAAAAGGGTTGATTTTTCTTTTAAAAATGCTGAGGTTTTTATATAAATTTTCAAATGGTTCCATCAATTAGTTAGATAATCCGTTGGTCAACATCTAGATTTGTCCTATTTGGCTTCAAAGATCTTGTTTCGCTTTCCTTTAATGGCCATTTTTCTTAGATCAAAGTCACATCTGCCCCTTTTTTACTAATATGGTAATACACCGTCTTTGTTATTCCAGCAACTTTATGCAGCATTTCAAACATATCAAAGTCAATTCATTTCTGAAAATATAAATATTCACTTTCATAGTTAAACGTCAGTGTATTCCTGTTTCAATAATGTAAAGTATTTGCACTCTCTTAATATCAAAACACTGATCATTTTTTTTTTGTGATCGCTTAATTTATTTATGTCCCGATTCTCAGCCCTCTAAATGCCACCACTCTTTTTTTTTTTTTACATAAGCTGGCTCTTGAGTTAGTTGCTTATTTGGGACCATTTCTATTTTTTTTCTTTTTGCCTTTTTTTATCTATTTGCTTGATAGGAGTTTATTTTATCAATGAAATTAATATATACTTGAGTTGAATAATTATGCCCATATAGTTATAATTTCCCGCAGAGAATTTACACATGTTCCCTTAATAACAAATTTCCTTAATCTTGTCATCAAGATAAAAGATTAGATGTTGCCCTTAATTAGGTAAGTCGTTGTTACACACGTGCTACTCATGACAAAGCTTTGTTAACTGGAAAATGGGAAAATAGCAATAAGACGTCATTTTATGAACGATCTTTGCTTTCTAAAAAAAAAAATGAAGAAAATAATCTTTTCATTTTATAAGTGTTTACTCAAATTGTAAGTATATAAGGCAGTATATTCGTTATATATTGTCTATCTTCTAGTGCAGATTATCCTCTAAACGTAATTAAATAAGACTTAAAAGGATAATCAGATACACTATTTTTTTTTTTTCAAAAAAAAAGTTTTCCACACATGATTTTCCTACATTATTTTCTGGTATTAGATTTCGGATTCCACCCTTAAATAAAATAGTGGTATTATTGGTATCAGTGGTATTTATACTGGGAACACAGATCGTCCCTCAGAAAGCTACCCTTAAATCTTGACATCCCTTAAATAAGGTCACCTTAAAATAGAGCCGCTACTGCAGCAGGATCATTGATCGCTTTATTATTATAATTATAATAAGTAATAATAATATATATCTACAGTATAGTACAAAAGAAAGGTAGTCAAAATATAAATGAGCTATGCTTGAATAAGTATGTATGAAGAAAAGAATATTATAAGTATTTATGTGTATATGGTCATAGTAAAGCATAATTAAATTGTAGTAGAAAACTGATTGATAACACAAGGCAATGATTTTATATTCATCTTATATTCATATGAGCAGCGTCTGATGTTTGTTCGACTATTCATATCCATCACGTTAAAATCGCCACTAAGACCCAAAGACAACTTTACTCCGTCGTCGTCATGTATATAAGACGAATATGAATCATCTTCAGACGATTCCCTATTTCGAGACTTTTCAGTTGGTAATAACAAAGGCTGTGTCAATTCGGATGAAATATAGCTTTTTAATAACCACTCACACTTACTAAATGTATTATTCCATAGGTTCAACAGTATATCTCCCTCACTGATCAAGAGCGTCCATATGCCTGACCATTTTGAATTAGTTAAAACAAGCTGCCCCATATAATCTAGCTTTGCGCTCACATTCTTTTTGTTCCTTGGTGGCATCTCCTTCAGGTTCTGTTCAAGTCCTGTGAGTACCGGTGACAAGACAACAGAGAGTGCCTCTGCGTTCATCATGTTTGTATAGGAATATCGTTGAATATGCGTGGCCAAGAGAATGATGTAATAAATGAGATGGAAATGCTCGCGTGGAAGTTGATGGATGATGGATGCTACTTTAGTTATTTCAGGCTTATTATTTTGTGCATCATCTAATTAAAAAAAAGTATACTGTTAGCTATCTGTTTCATCTTTTTCATTCCAATTGTATTTAATTACCAAACAATTTAATGATGTGTTGATGACTAGCGACAGGAATCACTGGATCTGGTAACTGACGCAGGTATAATTTGGCAACACCTGCGATTGCGTGAATATCATTTTTACTGAGATCCAAAGATTTTCCAAATGTGGGATGTCTGTCAAGCTGTTTTTGTAGCTCTTTGACTTCATGCGCTGCTCCTGAAAGTCGGAATATACCTTCAGTAGTCAAACCTATTCATTGTTTTATAGTTGGTATTTTTTTTTTTAAGAAAAGAAATCGATTAAGTCTAACCTCTTTTAAATATTTCTTCAAAGCAGCGATAAATGGGAATCGGTAAATATAACCCTGGGTCTATATGTGCGCTGTATTTTAATGCCAATCGTAATGGTGTTCTGAATATTCCTCTTCTGGCCTCTTCTAGTTCTTCTGTTTGATGAAAAAGAAGAAATATAAAGGTTTTTAAAACGTGTTTTATTATTACCACTATTATTGTATATGCATATATATGTATATATTTACCTTTGATACTATGTGTACTAGGATAACACACCACTGTACTTATTATCTGATGCTTTCCATTACATAAGAACGAAAATAGACTAGAGTGTCTCTTTTTATCTGATATTGGCTCTATATGAAGCATGTTTTATATAAAAATGATTTTTGAATAAAAAAAGATAGAAATAGAAATAGAAATAAAATAAAAAAAAAAGATATTATATGTATGTACGTGTATATATATGAGAATAGAAAAAAGAACTAATATGGAAGTTTAAAAATAAATGGCCAGCTCTTGTTCTCTTTTTCTTGTGTATTTGTGGAACGACGATATAAGCACATACAATCCTGAATTGATCTGTGCAATATCTATTGTTTATCTTTTTATTATTAATATTATTATTCTGTATTTTCTTGCAAGCATAATTTTTCATTACAAGTCATTCAACCAAAAAAATTAGTTTTTACAAGATAATTCCATCTTTTTCTTGTTTATTTTTATACTCTTTATAACAAGTAAGATGAAGAGTTCTTGTGAAAAAAAATCCCCCATTAGAGGGAACACAAGCCAATAATTCTCACAGACTTTCAAGATAACAGATTAAATAGGCGCGTTGTTTTTATTTGTAGTACAGTTTAACCCTCCTTATTTTTACTCCCTTTGAAGGAAATTGATTGTGATATAACAATGTTTTCTTTTTTTATTATAATTGTTTTGAAAATAATTATAAAAGTAATAACAATCGTCAGCGTCAACAACAACAACAACAACAACAGTACTTTCAGCAGTAATAACAATGTTACAATAACAACAACAACATCAACAGTAGTTTGTTTATTTTTGTTTAACTATCAAATAAAAATAGCAGAAAAACTATCATATACGGTCAAGTACAGTAATACAACTATGTAACAGTGTAAGTGGCTTTACAAGTAATTATCAGCATTATATATATTCTTGTCACCACTTGTTGATCATAATAACAATAACAATAGAGGGTTCTACTACTTTACGTTTGGTAAGCTAAGTGAGGCATTTATTTATTTTTTTTACAAAAAAAATTAGTAACATCATTAACATAAATCATTGTAAATTGAATATATATAGAAAAGCCATACTTAATATTGCAATTTAACTGATTATGCTAATTTTATTATAATAAAGCACATTAATTATGTACATAATTAAATAAAACATATTTACTGCATTATAGTAGTAAGACTGGACCAATTTTTATTACAATTGTTTTCGAGATTCGTCCCAGCAGAAAGTTCAACAACTGTAGGATGGAATACGATAAAATGGATTTAAATACTTACCCTTTCTTCGCTCCTTTTATCATAATAAAGCGATTACACTTACGAAAGATATTCCAAACAGATAGTTCCAAACATGAAAATAAAACTATAGTAAACAAGGGCTTCTCTCAAAGTCATAGATTATACTCATGAGCAACAATAATTTGAGTGGATTTTTATTTTGCCCTTAATCCGATCCGTTCTTATTATTCTATCTTGTTGTACTATATTTCTATCAAACAATCTGGGCATTGAAATATGACGGGTTTTGGGACATGAATGATGAATTCATGCAACCAATTATTATTTCCCACCTTGACTTTTCCCTTTCTTTTTACTATAACTGATATTATACTTACGCAATAAGAGGTAGTATAAATATAAATATTCTATTTGTATTATATAGATAATCTTTTTACTCATCTTACTCATTTCTTTACTTTTTTTTCTAACTTTTTAACTTTAAGATGCATAAAAAGAAAAGACAGAGACAAACCCCACAATCAAGCAAGAATAGACAGCAATATACACCTACTTGACGTGCTGATCGTTCCAAAAGATAAAAAGGACTTAAAAGAGCTTAAGAAAAATTGCGTAAAAGCAACAGAGTAAGAGTTAATAACATTGTACATGTATTTATATTTAATGACAACAAAAAACCAAGGTTGGAGAAATCACTGGTCACTGAAGCAGAATTCAATGGTGGAGTACTTATGACGCCAATAGAAAAGTGCATTAATTATAGTGCCCAAAGTCATAACAAAAAGCACGAATCAAAGAAGAAGAATGTAGACTTTTGGATCACTTTTGTAGCTAAAAACATTGAAAGAATTGAAAAAAAACAGTCAGAGCGAATATAAAAAGCAATCGAGCCTACCGGTACTGTTGATAAAGTTATGGGTGAGAAAACAAGGGTTCCAGAGTCTACAAAGTTACTGCTAATACTTCTACTGTGTCACCTCTAATCAGCCGTAGCTCTCTAAACTCTGGCTACTTCAACAAACACTACAAGAATATGTTTAATACGAATCACTTCCAGATCATTCAGTCTACCTATTTTGGATCATTGGGGACTAAATCAAAAGATCCTATACATACAGCATTTACCAAGATAATACCATGTAATAATAATAATCTGCTAAACTTGGTAAATTCAAAGAAGTAAAGAAAACATTGCGAGATTTCTACCATAGTCCATCAAGAATAAAAGAAGTACGCCATTATGAACTACAAAAGCAGAAGTGCCTTGGCAAATTGTGTTCATATGAAAGAAAGTGAATCTCTGGCGAAACAAAAAAGAAGACCATATTGTTTGTTGGTGATAGAGATTATGGGGTTGGATCTCGAATCAAAAAATTCTTAAATATGGAGGCAAATGGAAGCCGAAGAAGCACAACTTGTATACAACTGTCTGTATCACAAACGAGAACGATGCTTCTCAGACCTGTCCGTTTTGCTTTGAAAAATCATTTCATCCAACCACTGCTATCGAAAAAGACGGCAACAAAAAAAAAAATCAATCATGCCACGGCTGCGATCAGGTTTCCGCCTTGGTAGTCGGTCTATCGGGTCTTGGTACTCTCATTCTAGGAGACACTTTTCCCGAATTAACCACGGACATCAGTCAATCCTACACTGAATTCCAACAAGATGCTCTATCCTTCCTTAAAAGAAGCGATGGTCGGCTCACCACCGATGGTGGTCATACGTACTAGTGCTGGTAATATAATTTTATCTTTTGAAGTCCTGTATACTAAAATTTAACTTTTTTTTCTTCCAATTTTATTCATAATTTCTTATCGTTTCATTTGGTAGGTCTTAGATGTTGATAACCTCATGTGGATTATCATATTAATTTATTAATTTATAATTAGACTGCTTTACCTTATACCCTCTCAGTATACAAGTAGATTATACTTTAAAAATAATTTTTACATAAACAAAAGCTTATATTGCGAGAGAATCCAATGATAGTTTTGGAGGTAGTATCTTTGCAAATTATTATGACAATGCACATTAACCCATTCCCTAATATACTTAATGCGTATATACTACTACAATCACCTTATTTACTTGTTTTGCATATGGACTTGACTCCTGAATGTACATGTTTGTCATATACAGTGTCATAATCTAATCTTTGTATAGATATGATATAATACTGTGTTTGAATCCAGTCAGATCAAGCTGACTTTATATTAGAAAATAAAAAGTCTACTTTCAACAACAGTAGTGTGATTATATTGAATGATACACCAAGAATGATGATGATAGCACTGGATCTCTAGTCATAAAAAGCACATTAAAAATAATTTCCTCGTGAAATTAAAATCTTGAAATAGGGAAAATCAGGAGAAACCTGTATGGATATACTTTTCATTCTTAGCACTCTGTATTTTATGTTATTGCTCCTTTAAAATTCATATTTTTTTACTTATTGTTAAAACTAACGAGAAAAAAAAGATCAAAAAAAAAGAGAGAGAAATGGTAGAGTGACATATTTAAAACCTTTTTTTTTTTTTTATTATGAAACACCCTTTTTTTTTTTTGTCTCTCTCTCTTATTGCTTATATACTTTTTTTTTATCACTTCGTTCTCACACAAAAAAAAAAGTGACTTAATTTTGATCATTTTTTCCCTTGATATTGTTACTCACCTCTCTCTCTCTCTCTCTCTCTCTTTCTCTATTTTTATATTCTCTTGATTATTTATTGTTATTGTTTTTACCATAATAATAACAAAATGGCAGGTCATCATCGACAAACACGAACCAATTCTTCGACTTCTGTCTCTTCTTCTAATGTAGTTGGTGTTCATTATAAAGTAGGAAGAAAGATTGGTGAAGGAAGTTTTGGTATTATTCATGAAGGTATATTTTCATACACACACCTACTTGTCCATGTTTATATACTGACACTTTATAGGAATATAGGTATCAACCTTATGAATAACCAACAAGTCGCTATAAAGTTTGAATCTCGAAAATCAGATGCACCGCAATTAAGAGACGAATATAGAACGTACAAGATATTAGCAGGAACAAGTAAGTGTATATGTAATATAAAGAGAGAAAAATTAAGTCATACTATTATTACTATAAAAAGGTGGCATTCCTACAGCATATTATTTTGGACAAGAAGGCCTTCATAGTATTTTAGTGATCGATATCCTAGGACCAAGCTTAGAAGATCTATTCGACGTGTGTTCTCGTAAATTTTCAATCAAAACAGTTGCAATGCTGGCAAAACAAATGGTACGATTTATTTTATAATAATTATGACTACTTTATAAAAATACTCTCTACTATGACTATAGATTACCCGTGTACATTCTATTCATGAAAATAACCTCATTTATCGTGATATCAAACCAGATAACTTTCTTATAGGAAGACCTAATACTCAATATGCTAATACCATTTATATGATTGATTTCGGCATGGCAAAGCTATATCGAGATCCAAAGACAAAACAACATATCCCTTATCGTGAAAAGAAGAGTTTATCTGGTACAGCTCGTTATATGAGTATAAATACTCATGTAGGAAGAGGTAAAAAGAAAAGAAAAGAGGAAATGGTTCTCTTTTACCTATCTTGTATATACAACACTAGAACAATCAAGACGTGATGATTTAGAATCATTGGGGCATGTCTTCATGTATTTCTTAAGAGGCTCTTTACCTTGGCAAGGATTAAAGGCAGCAACGAATAAACAAAAATATGAAAGAATTGGTGAGAAAAAGCAAACAACTATTATTAAAGACTTGTGTGATGGTTTCCCAGGTAACAACACTATTATTATTATTATTATTATTATTATTATTATTATTATTAGTATTATGTTAATTATGATATAATAGAGGAATTTGGTGAATATTTACAGTATACCCGTAAACTTGGATTTGAAGAAGCTCCAGATTACGATTATATGAAGGGCCTTTTTGATAAAGTATTAAATGAACTAGGGGAAGTGGACGATGGTATTTATGATTGGATGTTATTGAATGATGGAAAGGGTTGGGAGGTAAATACTGTGTATATCCATATCTATGTCCATATATCTATGTATGATTATCTAATACTATGATAATAGCATCGCTCAAGCTATTACCGTAACTCTCATCGTCATAACGCAGTTGCAGCTTTAAATAATGCAGCTTCGAGTGATCGACCTTTACGTCAAAGCTCAAATAATAATAGCTTTGCAAGACAACAGCAACGTCGCTCCAACTCTAAAAGATATAATCAACAGACGGCCTATAGATCTGCCCAGCCAATGCTAAGCGATGCTGCAATTGCAAACTATCGTACAATGGATTCAAGTCATCATTTACTGCAACAGCAACAGCGTGATATTGAATCAGACCAAAAACAAGGTTTCCTTGCGAAATGCTTGTCTGTATGTGGCTTATGTCCATGCCTTTAAAACTCTATACATATAAAATATAAATATATATTTTTTTGATACCTTTTACTTTTTATTTCAAGAAATTGATAAAAAATTACAGATGAAAAAAAGGGGAAAATATTTTTGAGAAGTAATAAAATAATAATTAAGTAAACAAGTAATAAGAAGAACGGAACATATAAAGAAATGTTCAAATATAGACCAGTATGACAGTGGTGACTTCAGTAAATGATATACGCATTGGTATCTAAGTAATTTCGCCATCAGCTGGCTACAAATTAGCCCAGTAATAACTGGATATCTGTCCAAATGCTTTAGTATATGATATTACTTTTTCTCAATAATATGAAACTATTTTTCTCAAAAACTTAAAATCTTTTCCTAATAATTCGAAAAAGTTAGCGTAGCCTCGATTCTTACATATTCATTCATTTAATTGTTTTTATCTCTCCTATAACATTCCTCATCGTTTTTATCCTTCTTCCTCTCTTTGCCTCAAACTATTCGATACTCATATTATTAAAAGTAATAGTAATAATATGACATCATATCTGAAACATCCAGAAACCATCATTTTAACTGTTTCTTTTTTTAAAGGAAATGGAAAAAATGATATCCTATGATCAACTCTGCATAAAATATGTTTCTTATCAATCAATAGTTATAAATTATGACTATAATTTTGTTTCCAATAAAATTTAGCAATGACGTTGATAGCATATATATAAACATTATCTGATGATTTTAAATTATTACCCTTGTTGCAGTGAAAGGTGTCTATTATGACTATAGATAAATGGTTGAAATGCATATATATTAACTATTTCTCCTGATCACAAAGAGAGACTCTTCTGAGTTGGGAATGATATAATTTCTCACGACTGTTCTACAAAGAAGCAAAACCAAAGTTTGCTGTCATACCGAAAGAATTGTTAGGTCTATGATCTTACCATAAACCATGGTAGCCGTAGCAGTAACAATAATAGTGATTTTAATAATAACACATATTTTATTATAATCACATGCCAAGTCAAAGTACATATCAGGGCATAGCAAGGCGCACTAAAACAGGACGTTAAACGATAACACCTCTAATTGATAATGAGGTTCTTTTTGTAACTTCCATTTATCTCCATGTAAAAACACGTCTTATCAACTCCGATACAATATGCATTAATTCTAAATTGCAACAAGAAAACAAATAAAAGGTTAATTTATCACTCTCGAATATAATGTTTATTTATATTTATGAGCTATATTTGTATTGTTTGCACAAAATTTTTTTATTTTAACTGATCGAGGTGATTTACTCTACTCCGTTAAAAAAAATAGAAAAATAGATAAAAAAAAAAGTATGGAGTAAAGAAAATATATGCATCACATTTCTGGAATTGGGTTTAAACCCCAGATCTTTCGATTAAGCGCCTTTTGTTTCTCCTCTACCAATAGATTCAGGTAAACCGCGGGCGAAGTTTGTAAGGTTGGTGCCAAACAAGTAAAATCTATTCCGTTCCTTAAAGTCATATTATGGAAACTGAGAAAAAAACTTTATTTTTTATTTTTACGTATTTGTTGTACATATAAAAAGGTTGGAAAAAAACAAAAACAAACAATTTATCTTTTTTTTTTATTATTTTAATTTTTTTCACTTTCTTTTTTTTTTTTTTTTATCACAAATAACAACCACAAAACGATTTTTGTAAAATAATGTTAAATACAACACGTCTTGCCAACAACGAAAGTGGTTATGCCGCCAATGTCTTTGCCGACAAGGAAAATCAAATGCACAAAGTGTGTGAACACCTTGAAAATGTCGGTTTCCTTCCCAAGGAACTTGTACAAAATGAAGTTGCTTGGTTTTACAAGTAAGTATATATTATTTTATTTAAAGAGAGAGGGGGAGAAGAATCCCGTTCATAAATAGCTTTATGCTCATCATTCATTTTTCTTTTTTTTAGTAATTTAAATATTGATGACTACTATTTTGCCCTTGAAAACGTTGAAACCATTGCCAACCATATATTGTCCCTTTACGGTGCAAAGGTTCTGGCCTACACCAAAAATGAGAAAGCACTCAACATCAATCTGCAAAAAGAAACCGAAGATTCTGCCGTCTATATCCACTCCTCTGAACCTGGTGTGTCTCAGGTGGAGGGCCCACAGTATGAAAAATCTATTGATGAAAAGTTCTTGGATAACTCTACCCCTGCTGAGGCCTATCGCGTCGAGTCTTATCGTTCTACTGCAAATGGAGGTAATCTTACCTCTCAACTTCGTAGTTATTTTGTAACCCGTTGTGAATTTGAAAACCCAAAGCCTACTGCTGAGCAGGAAACCGATATCAGACAGGTTGCTGATAAGAACTTTTTGAAAAAGGCGACGGATTACACCCTCAAGGTCTACAGTGAAGTGATGCAGCATGCTCTTCAGCGTACGGGTCCTGTTATTGAGATGTATGAGGTCCAGGGTTCTCGTGAACGTCGTCTTGTCATTGGCTATCGTCAGAGAAGTACCCAGGGCTTTTTCTCTGCTGTTTCTGATTTATATCACTACTATGATTTGTATTCTACACGTAAATTTGTTGGTAAGTATTATAGAGAGAGAGGAAATGAATAAAAAAAAAACCAGAAAAGTCCAAAAATGAACAGGCCATGCTAAACTGTTTCAAAAAAAAAAAAATAGAACAGTTCTCTAATGGTGTCACCATCATTGGTCTCTACTTGCACCCTTTGCCTATGCAAAAGTCAGCCTATCCTCCTATTGAGCATACCATTTACCAGGTCATGAAGGAAGCCTCTCTTCTTTACTGCCTCCCCAAGACCCCCTTGCAGCAGTACTTTCAGACCAACAAACTCTCTGTTCAGGAAATGGTGTACGGTTATGTTGCATGGATCTTTGCACAGCATTTCCTAAATAGACTTGGCAAGGAATATCTAAGTCTGACTTCTGTCCTGAACCGCTCCAACCCTGTTCATGAAGAGGTACTTACCAATTTGAAGAAGCGTCTTCGTCAGGATACATTTACGCGTGAATACATATTGGATATTATCAAGGGTTATCCCGAGTTGATCAAGATCCTGTATGCCAATTTTGCCACTACCCATTACGTTAACCAACGCGAAGCCGCCCTCCAACCCACCATCTCCTATCAGCGTTTAGCCAATATTGAAAATTTGAGTGTCGACGAGATTAGCAAACGTATCAAGTCTGCTACCTCCAATGCCCATGAGCAATTGGTATTTGAGTCCTTCCTCACTTTCAACAAACATGTTCTCAAGACCAACTTTTATCAGTCTACCAAGGTTGCCATCAGTTTCCGAATGGACCCCTCCTTCCTTCCCGAGATTGAATACCCCACCCACCCTTTCGGCATGTTTTTGATTGTGGGTTCCGAATTCCGTGGTTTCCATATTCGTTTCAGCGACGTTGCCCGTGGTGGTATTCGCATCATCCGCTCCCGAAACCGCGAGGCCTACTCTATCAATCTCCGTTCCCTGTTTGATGAAAACTACAATTTGGCCGCCACTCAGCAGAGAAAAAATAAGGATATTCCCGAGGGCGGTTCTAAGGGTACGATCCTCTTGGATATTGATCAACAGGATAAGCCTTTGGTTGCTTTTGAAAAGTATGTTGACTCGATGCTTGACCTACTCTTGACTGACCAGACCGGTGCTAAGGAGAAATTGGTTGATCTCTACAAAAAGCCTGAGATTCTCTTCTTTGGACCCGATGAGGGCACCGCAGAATATATGGACTGGGCCTCCTTACATGCTCGTAAGCGTGGTGCAGGTTTCTGGAAGGCCTTCACCACTGGTAAGAGTCAATCCATGGGCGGCATTCCTCATGATCTCTATGGCATGACAACCCGCTCTGTGCATCAGTATGTCCTTGGTATCTATCGTACGTTTGACCTAAAGGAAGAGGAATGCACCAAAGTTCAGACAGGTGGTCCCGATGGTGACTTGGGCTCGAACGAAATCACCATTTCTTCCGACAAGACCATCGCCGTTGTGGACGGTTCTGGTGTGCTCTATGATCCCGTTGGTATCAACCGTGAAGAATTGACGCGCTTGGCTCATGAACGTGTAATGGTTAATAACTTTGATCTGGGTAAACTGTCAAGTAAAGGTTTCCGTGTCTTGGTGGATGAGGAGAATGTGACGCTTCCCAATGGTTCGATTGTTGAAAACGGCCTCTACTTCCGCAACACCTTCCATACTAACCCCCTTGCCCATGCCACCTTGTTTGTTCCCTGTGGTGGTCGCCCCGAGTCTGTTGGTCTTGATAACGTACAAGAGCTTTTGGGACACGATGGCACTCCACTATACAAGTACATTGTTGAAGGTGCCAATCTTTTCATCACTCAAGAAGCCCGTCTTCGTCTAGAAAAGGCTGGTGTTGTCTTGTTCAAGGATGCCTCTGCGAATAAGGGCGGTGTCACCTCATCCTCTCTTGAAGTATTGGCTGCCTTGGCCTTTAACGATGAAGAATTCGCCAAACACATGAGTGTCAAGGACGGAGTTGTCCCACCCTTCTATGAGGCCTATGTCAAACAGGTCCAGGATTTCATTGAAAACAATGCTAGAATTGAATTTGATGCCCTATGGCGTGAACATCAACTAACCAAGACTCCTATCTCTATCCTCTCTGACGAGCTCTCCAACGCCATTGTCCAGTTGCAGGCCAAATTACAATACTCTAATCTTTGGAATAACGAAGATCTCCGTACCCATGTCTTGACTCGTGCTTTCCCTAAGCTTCTGCTTGATACCTTGGGTCTTCCTACCTTACTCGAACGTGTGCCAGATAACTATGTCAAGGCCATCTTTGGTGCTTATCTTGCTTCGAGATTTGTCTACAAGTATGGACCACACCCAGACAATTTTGCTTTCTTTGAATTCATGCGTGACAACTTTTAAAAACCTCTCTATCTCGTTTTGTAAATATATAATAATTAAAAATAAAACAATTATTAAAAACAAAACTCTTTATTTTTTTTTGCGAAATAATGAATTGATATCTACAAGTAGCTTTATATATATATATATATGTTTATTTAATTTATTTTAATTTATTCAATTCTACAGACACCCCACTGCGAAATTCCTTCCATGACACTGTATTCTATTTTGAACATATAAGAATTCGTCTTTACAACACACAAATATCAAGTAAATATACCTGTTCACAATAAAATAAATGTATCCTTGCAAATGAAATAAGAATCTTTCTAAATTCAGCCTGTTTTTGTTTCTCTAATCTTTCAAAATCCTCCTGTATACTCTCGGACATGTCTGATAATTCCTGTCGAATAGAAGTTTTTGCTTGCTCCAGCTAAAATAAAAACGACATTAGCAAGCGTTCATCCCCCTTTATTTTTTTTATCTATTACCTGTTCAATAACCTGTTTTATTTTCGTAATCTGGAGTCGTCTTGTCTGCTCTGGATCTGTATCAATCATGCCCTGTAAAGTAACCGACATGGCCGAAAATAACTTTCGAGGAGAGGACCATTTTCGGGATTGATTCCTCGAGGAACGCACCGATTCAGCACTTGCACCTGGCGGATAAATGACTTGCTCTGATTGCTTCTTGCTCTCCTCATAATCTTCTTCATCCTGCTGTAGCTCACTCTTTACAATGGCAGAATAGCCATCATCCAAAGATTGAGTATCAAAATCTTCATCATTGTTCACCTGGATTGCAAAGGGTTTTCTATTCTCGTCGCTAATTGGCTGTGTTATTTCTGCCTTTAATTTGGTTGCTTCATCCTCTGTTCGCATTAATGATCTTAATAAAGACTTTTTGGTATCGATCGCCTCTTCCACCAACTCTAGTTGTGACTGCTTCATGTGTCTGTATCGCAATATTTGCTGTGCGATAGAGATGTATTGTGTATACTCCTGTACATATTCTGAAAATTCAACTTCAAGCGAGTTTACCTGTATTTTTTAAAATATTATTAAACAGTATTTTTATTGTTATTACTTGGTTGATTGCATAACTTGCCATTTCCTTTGTTTGTGTACACGAATCATCAATCACTTTACCCATCTTTTCAATTGAATTTGATAATGGTCCTGTTTCGTTTAAACTTAGTGCATTATATGCAGACCCTAATTCGGAGTAATCATTTGATAGGTCTAGTATATAGATTTATATATAAAGAGATAAGGAGTACTTAGCATTCTGTTTGCTTTTTTTTTTTATTTCCATATATCAACAAACCTCCAAGTCTTTTTAATATGCGTTTTTGACTCTTCTCAAATGAACTAGACGCTTGTTGAGGCACTTTGCCAACCTTTACCTCCGATTCATCAAAAGTAGAATCTGGATACTTTAAAACATAAGAACTAGATGGAATTGGTATAATAGAAGTAGCCGCAGTCGTAGCTGAGGATAAATTTTGAGTTATGGATGAAGTGAAATCATTGGACAATAATGCATCTTTTGGTAAAGTAGAAAGTGGTGGTGAATTCAATATATCTGACTTGAAATCATATAATATATATGAGTACTATTGTTGTTGTTGATATCAAGATGTCTGTATATCTTACCCATGTAGTACTACCATCCATAAATCGATGAAATACATGCTCTCTTTTCAGGATTGGATGTTCCGAGATACGAGTCAAGAACCTTTCCAGCATTCTCTTTCTCTTTTCGATGAGGTGAGTATCATCTTTCTGTTTCTGTGCATATTCCGCTAATAATAATAATAATAATAATAATAATAATAATAATAATAATAATAATAATAATAATAATAATAAATGAATAATAACGCATAAGGATGCATAACAAGGATCAAATGCCTTACTGATGGACTGCTTCTCTGGTATTGGAGGTATAAGCGAAGTTGGATATAGACGAACAAGTGACTTTCTAAATGATTCAAATTCACTGTATCTTCTTTTTGCTGTTGTTGTATGATCCTAAAACTCGAAGGAGAGTAGTTTAGTACTTTGTATACTCTGAATACGAGTATAAACAGGTTTTACTTGCTTTAACAGTGATAATATAGACAATATAACTGCTTGACTTGTTCTGTTCTATTTGTTTCTTCTCACTGCTTACAATCTTAATAGCGTTACTGGTTTCATTGAGTGTTTTTTGAATTGAGCAATGACATTGAGTAGAATGCATGTTGATAACACAAGTGAAAAAGAAAAAAAGAAAGAAAAAAGTGTGAGAAAAATATAAAGTAATAAAAGCATAGCACCTCTCTGCTCTTTTGATCACGTTTTTCTTAGTATTGTATTTTAAGAGGCAGGCACTTGTATAATATGATTTGTTATTTATTGTTTATTTTATTTTATTACTATTTTGTTGTTATTTCCATGCGATATTTGTTGTCAAATATAAGCCTATTCAAGTACGACTCTAGCAGGCAACAAAACAACCTCTTCATCATCCACAAACAAAGGACTAATCACCATCTTGACTCTCTTTGAATCATGTGACTCGGTATCATCAATCACGGCCATAACCTCCTCATCGTATTTACTTCCAACAGAAATAGACTGAGCAGAAACATCAGCATCGCCGCCATGGATCTCCAACGATAAACCAGCAGAGAGATCCAATACGTTAGTCCAAATACGCATATGATCCATCGATTCAGGTTGTTTCTTTTGCATAGTTGATAATAGCTGCATCATTTCATTTGTCAGATTACTACGCATTGCCTCGAGGTATTCTTTTGTTGCAGGATTTAATGAAAGTGATTGAACAGTCTGTTTACGGTACCATTTTGCAAAGTTGGAGCCAAGTGTGCTGTGAAATCGACGGATTTGATCTGAATAGGCTATATTTAACAGATCTTGATTTTCAGTACCAAAAGGTAATACATTCAAGAAGGAATCTGTGATTTGACTGTACAAGGTCTGTTCCAGCGAGTATTTGTGTCGATCATCATCTACAGCTGCATTTGCAAAGCGGGTAATCATTTCAGCCAATCGTGCCAGTTTATGTGTCAAGGTACGCGCATTGATAATGGGTGCAGATGGGTTCTCTTCCAAAGATAATGCAGGCGATTCAAAAAACATGGCCTCATTTCTGCTACCTTCGGTCTGATTTCTATTTTCGCTTGAATTACTCGACAACTCTCCAGGTTTGTTCATATGTGATAGATTCAATGCCTTGACATAGACTTCCTCATCACAGCCCGTCAGATTTCTTAAATTCAATATGGTGTCGTCTTGGAGCTTTCGAGTTTGCTGTAAATTACGAAGTTGAGATTGGAGGACTTCGTTTTCTTCCATGAGCTCTGCATAAGACTTGCTCACTGAAGCGAAACTGGGTTGTGGTTGCGGTGGCGCAGATATCTGATCATCCATTACATTATTATTGACTCTATCCTCCTCGTCATCACTGGTTATACTGTGGTCGAAATCGCCAGTAGCAGAACGAGCACCATCATCACCAAACTCTGCAGCATTAGAGCGTGATCGCTTGTCCTCCTCATCATCTAGACTGGCACCGCGCAACAGATGGTGATCAGCTAAATCGCGCAGGGTCTCTAGTCGACCGTCATTGAGATGAATGTCTTGCAGATGGTCTCTTATTGACGACTCGCCGTCCAATGTAGAGCGGTCATCGTCTGTTTCTCTATCCAAGGTCATTCGACTACTACTAATAATACTTGGAGGACCTCCATGAGCACTAATGACGGATTCCTGATCGTCAATAGTAGCAGCAACACTCCATGTGTCAGTGTCACGGAGACGAGAGGTGTCGAGTGTATCCAATAGATCTGTTTTACGGAGATAAGAGTGTCTTGCAGCTTCTGAAAAAGACTTGTGGAACAGGGAATCTCTATCACTGCCTTCGAGGGAGGAAACAGAACTCATTTTATTTTTTAAATTCAACTTTATTACTTGTTTATTGTTTTTATTTATGCTCTCACACTTGTCGTTCTCGATTCTTTTCCCTTTTTTTAAATATATGTATATATATATGTATATATATATAATAGAAAAGGAGAGATGTATAAATAAAAGGGAAAAAGAAAAAAAACTCGGCACCCCCAAACCAGTATTGGGGCGTTCCTAATAAGAGACAACACGTCACGTCAAACAAATCACCTTTTTTGGAATGAACAAAAAAGAGCCGTATTTCACATGCATTTGGGCTCTCTCTCTCTCTCTCTCTCCCTTTTTTGTATTCACATCAATGTTTATGTCGGTGCTTGTCTTTTTCATTGTATTGTATTTCTGCATGAAATACTCTCGCGTTTTATGCAAGTTAAAAACATCTTGATATTAATGGAACTACTTTATAACGAAATAATAACTCAATAGTATATGGTGTTTACGACATGGCGTTATTCATTCCATTCTCCATTCGCCGTTTCCTCTTTGCCAATTCGGCGCATGTACCTGTACCTATTTCTAGGCTAGTAACAGACTGGGCTACGAGTCCAATTGGAGATGATTGGGATTGGATTTCATATATAGAACAAGACGGTTGGAACGGACATTGGATTGGAAGAGATATTCATAAAAAGCAGGGTGACATCGATTTAGTGATATTGTATTTGCATGGTAATAAAAAAAAAAGAGATACCCTTTGCGAACAGAATCAACAAAACCTAAATCTCTTTTGCTATTCTATTTAAAAGGGGGTGGCTTTACTTATGGCCATTCAACAATGTATATGCCCACTTTTAGGTTTATTATCGATCAGCTGTCTAAAATTCACCATATTAATGCGCACATCTTATCAGTGAATTATAGCTTAAGCCCTGAACATCCATGGCCAAAGGCTTCTAAGGAATGTCTTGATGCTTATCGTTATCTTATTTGCAAAATGGCAGCATCTCGTATTATTATAGGTACACTTTAGTTTTAAAATAGAATATGAATATATATTTAACTCTCTCTCTCTCTCTCTCTCTCTCTCTCTCTCTCTCTCTAGCTGGTGATAGTGCTGGTGGGAATCTAGTAGCAAATATTCTATTAAATATAAAGAGTAGTAATCAAACTCTACCTATGCCAGCTGGTGCTGCCCTGGTATCTCCCTGGATTGACATTGCACCTAAGCTATCTTCCTTCAATGATATTATATCACCATTACACTTTCATCTATACACCCAACATTATATTCCAGGTTATGCTTCTCTCCAACAGAATGAGCGTAATGAATATTTAAGGAATCCACTTGTTTCTCCATTTTATGGTGCTTATCACGGTGCATGTCCGCTGCTTGTTACCTTTGGAGAAAACGAACTGTTGAGTGAGAGTATTTCTGCCTTTATTCAGCGATTATTAAAAGATGGATGCCATGTTGATATGATAAAAGGGAAACAGGCTGCTCATATATGGATGATATTTCCATTTATGTCAAGAACAAAACGACACTTTCAGAGTGATTGTGAAAAGATGATTTCATGGATTGCTGATCGACACAGAAAGAATCGTTTTGAAAAAATTAAAAACACATCGGAGTTTTAATATAGATTCACCTTCAAGGCATTCACTCATAAACTAATGATATGAATCTCTCTTTTCTATAGTCTAGACGCTACCTCAAAAATGGTAATAATAATAATAAAAACTAAAAACCAACTATACAAAACACGAACTTAGGGATGGAGTAGTTAATTTATGGATGGATGGATGGATGGATAGATGGATGTATAGTCTGATTTTCTAATATTTAAAGAAACTACTTCCATCCTTAAAGCAACTGCCATTTACCAAAAATTGAAATAACTATCTATGGAATTTTGGAAATATTAACTCTCTATTCTTGTAGAGTGAACAAAAGCCTGCCGCTAACCCCATGCGCAACCTCCAAATCGAAAAGTTGGTTCTCAACATTTGTGTTGGTGAGTCTGGTGATAGACTTACCCGTGCCGCCAAGGTACTTGAACAATTGACTGGTCAGACTCCCGTCTACTCCAAGGCCCGTTACACTGTCCGTACTTTCTCCATCCGTCGTAACGAAAAGATCTCCGTTCACGTCACTGTCCGTGGTCCCAAGGCCGAGGAAATCCTTGAACGTGGTTTGAAGGTCAAGGAATACGAACTCAAGGCCCGTAACTGGTCTGCTACCGGTAACTTTGGTTTCGGTATTGACGAGCACATTGATTTGGGTATCAAGTACGATCCCTCCATTGGTATCTACGGTATGGATTACTATGTTGTCATGGGCCGTCCTGGTAACCGTGTTGCTCGTCGTAAGCACTGCAAGTCCACTGTTGGTGTCAACCACCGCATCAAGAAGGAGGAGTCCATGGAATGGTTCAAGACTCGTTTCGATGGTGTCATCTCTTACAAGGCTTAAAGCTACATATAAAAAACATCAATAAAAACAAAAAAGAGTAGAAACAATGAAAAAGGGGAAATAATATAAATGAAATGAAAGTACACCAGGGCTTATCTTTATATATATATATATGTGTGTGTGTGTGTATAATTGCTTAAAAAAAGGAGGGGAGGGAGAGAAAAAGGTATTGTTCTTATCTAGAAGTGAACAGTGAAAAACAAGGGGTGTGGATTGTCAATGTAAAGAAGATGTGTATAAGAGAAAGCTTTCTATATGCGTATAAAACTTATAAAATAGCCTAATGAAAAAAAAAGAGAGAGAAATAGTTGCATGGTTAGGCACCAAAGACACCGTTTGGTTATTTTTGTTGATACCAATATGTGTAAGCTTTTTATACTGGATAGCTTTAGTTTATAACAATGCTACTTTTATTTCAAAAAATTGATAGAAAATTACAAATTATTGATAAAAAGAGTAATTATTTTGGGAGATAATAAAATAACAATAGAGAAAAGATGTCAATTAGTTGCGAAAAATAAGTGTATAAATAAATAGAAGTGAGTAAACATGTTATCAGTACCATGAATTGAAAGGATCCACCTATAGAAGCCATAAGAACTAGCGTAGAGATCAGAATAGACGAGTAGAGATACATATACCAGTTAAGACCAAATGTATGTATACTAGAGTAGTACCAAGAAGGGAAATGTAAATATATAGATAATAAGATGATTTGTCCAAAGTAACATTGATGAAATTATAAAAACTTACAGCATCGACATGCTTATGGGAAGAACTGTCAATAATCGACCTGATGGGTAGGAGAAGCGAGGATGTTTAACAGTTATACGTACTTTCATCTTCTTTGACTATTCTCTTAATAGAAGAGCATCAGTAACAATATGTGTATTGCTTACCTTATTAAATAATTCAAAATAAAGTAGCAAATATTTTACTGATTTAATATTTTACTAGTTCAGTACTAGAATGTACGAGAAGATACATTGGTTTTTTATAAATCATTGTTTGTTTTTTAAAAAATATATACCCACTCTCTTATATCCATTCCATTTCTAATTTCATCATCGAAAATGAGCTGGGAATTCATATAAACTATGTTTCTCGATTACTTGAAAAGGTCTTCCAATTACTTGAAAAACACAGTACAGTTGATGAAATTATCAAAATCATTATATTTTTCTCTAAATTACCAGAGAAAAAGTGTCAATTTCAGAAAGTTGACTGTTGAGCGCCGATCGCTTTAAGAGTAGGTTGTAGCTTTCTTTTAAAGATAAATCAATTAACGGGATCATCTGTGGAATTCTTCCGTCATTAAACTTTCATAATATTGAATATGCCTAATTTGGTCCCATGATAACGTTTATTGCTTCTAAAACATAGTTTCTTCTTTCCTTCTTTTTCTATTGGAATGATTTATTTAAAGAAACAGCTAGTTTTTTTTTTTTTTTAAAAAAAAAAAAAAAAAAAAAAAAAAAGAAAAGAAAAGAAAACATGATTATATCCTCTAAAGTGAATAAAAGAATGATATAGGTATCAAAAGAGCACTGATCAATTATTATAAAGGAGTTTGAACTCCATTTATAATGCCTTTCAACTTCCGTAACCTATTGATGCACTACAACAATTCAATGCGAGAGAAAAAACGTGGCTCCGCCTAAAATATAAGGCGGCTCGAGTTTTCTTGGGAAAAAAACGCCTTGGGTTTTTGTTAAGTTAAAAACCGAATATCTATACTGGGTCCTTTCACCTACTATAACCTGAGTGACTTTTTGATCATCTTTGCATAATAGATAAAAGCAAGTCAATGTATTATAATGTGGGGAGGTGCTTTATTTGAGACCTGAAAAATCTTGCTTTTTATATGCATTTTCTTATTTCGAAAAACAACACACTGACCGTAATATATCAAAGGTTTCAAGATGTTAATTAGTAGGAAATGTTTGTGCGCCTTGGGAACAGAGATAATATGTTAAATATTATTATTAACGACATTTCAAAGAAAAAACACTAAAAAAAAAAGTGGAGCGTGGGAAACTTAATTTTAACTCTTTGGTGTAAAAATGTACAAAAAAAAGCTATAAAAGACCTTACATTAGTTTTATTTTTTCAGGTTTTTTTTTTTCTTTTTATCTGTCAATCTTGAAAAGAACTTTTCACACAACATGTTCAGACTCGCTCAACGTCTTCCCCAAGCTGCCCGTGCTTCTTCTAGCATCCTTGGTCAAGCTACCAAGCGGTAAGTATTTTCTCCCTCTTCCCCCTTTTAACTCCGTCGAGACTTACGCGTTTGTGATAGCAACTTTGCTGCTTTGACTCACTCTACTCCTTTTGTCTCTGAGGCTCCTACCTCTCTCCAAGCCTTCACTGAGGACGAATTGATGCTTAAGGATACTGGTGAGTTTTTTTTTTTTAGTATATCGTTAATATAGGAACGGTTTTATTTATCTCGATTCCTTTTTTTCTAGTTTCACGTTACGCCCGTGAAGTCATTCAACCCAGAGTCCAGGCTATGGATGAAGCTGAGGTTATGGACAAGGATATCATTACATCTATGTTTGAGAATGGTGTATGTATAAATTATTATTTTTATTATCTGTGACTTACACATCATTCTAGTTGATGGGTCTTGAGACCGAAGCTGAATACGGAGGTGCTGAATGCTCTTTCACTGCTGCCATCTTGGCTGTTGAAGGTGAGGAAGAGCTTTATTATGAAATTACAAAAAATGGTGTACTTAACAGTATTTTTTTTTTTTTTTTAGAACTCGCAAAGATTGATCCTTCCATCAGTGCCTTGTGCGATGTTCACGTAAGTAACCAAAAATAAATAAAAAATTCACATGCCTTCCCCCACAAAAAGCTAAAATAATTAAATCTTATTCATTTTATTTACTTTATTTGTAGAATACCTTGACAAACACCGTTATCCGTAAATGGGCCAACAAGGACCTCAAGGAGAAGTATCTTACTCGCCTTGCCACCGATACCGTTGGTAGTTTCTGTATCTCTGAATCAGGCGCTGGTTCTGATGCCTTTGCTCTCCAGACCCGTGCTGAGGATAAAGGTGACCATTATCTCTTAAACGGTGGTAAGATGTGGATCAGTAACTCTGGTGAAGCTGAGATCTTTGTTGTTTTTGCCAACGTGTAAGTGTTTTTTTATATGTACATACATCATTCCAATTGTTTATTTATTTATTTATTTGAACAGTGATCCTTCCAAGGGATACAAGGGTATTACCGCCTTCATTGTTGAAAAGGAATGGGGTGTTCAGATTGCCAAGAAGGAGAAGAAGGTATGTAAACAACGAGGTGGTAAAAAAAAAATACGCATTTGCTCACAAGTGTTTGGTTGTGGTCTTGAATAGCTCGGTATCCGTTCCTCTTCCACCTGCGTCTTGAACTTTGATGATGTCAGAGTTCCAAAGGAAAATGTCCTTGGTAAGGTTGGTGATGGTTACAAGTATGCTATCGACTCTTTGAACGAAGGTCGTATCGGTATTGCTGCCCAGATGATTGGTTGTGCCCAAGGTGCATATGACATTGCTTTGCCCTACATGATGGAACGCAAGCAATTCGGTCAGGCCATCGGTACCTTCCAGGCCATGCAGCACCAGTTTGCTGAGGTTGCCGTCGAGATTGAAGCTGCCAAGCTCTTGACCTACAACGCTGCCCGTTTGAAGGAAGAGGGTAAGCCCTTCATCATGGAGGCCGCCATGGCCAAGTGGCTCGCTGCCAAGGTTGCCGAGAAGGCCAGTTCCTATGCTGTTGAATGGATGGGTGGTAACGGTTTCGTTCGCGAGACTGGTGTTGAGAAGTTCTATCGTGATGCCAAGATTGGTTCCATCTATGAAGGTACCAACAACATTCAGCTTCAGACTATTGCCAAGATCATCACCTCCAAGTATAAATAAATTAATCACCCCCTCCCCTTGATATATCATTTGAAATAAAATCTTTTAATGTTGTAAATTTTTAAACCATATAAAATCACCAAGTTTTTTTTTTTTTTTTTTTGTTATTAGTATGTAGTTATTAAACACCTCTTAGATGTTTGGTCTCTTAAAATACCATATTAATTGTAACAAGGACACTTTTAACAAGTACTTGACACAATCTTACTCATTCTTTTAGATGTTCCAACTATTTTTTTTTAAAATATAAATATATATATATCTAGACTAGAAGTTATATTGAATGATTCATCAAATGATAAGAAGAAAATCATTCTCTGAGAAAATCATGTTGTACAGTACACCCGGAAAATTGAAATATCCAAAATATAAATGATTAGGACATAAAATAAATTCTATTTATGCTTAATAATAATCAACTTGGGTCTTTAACAAGACTAGATTTTAGTAATCCTTTTAAAGCTGACATAATTACCATATGTGGTATGGACAGAGTATTGATCAATGAAAACTTGATATAATACCATCACTTCATATATAGTCGATAATAATAATCATCACAATAATTTTGAACTTTCTTTTTCAATAACAAGAGTGATACTGTTTCCGATCCGATAGTCATCTATTCTTATACAAGAGAGTCATAAATATACCAAACTGGTAGATTAATTAGGATATGACATTTCACGTATGACACGGAAATAGTATTACATGCGTTTTTTCTTCTAAAATAATATAATTGTTGCTCCTAGAAAGGGAGTATTAGTGTTTATTTTATTAATTGAAAGTGAAATCTCGACATATTATCAATGTCATGGTTCCACCATGGGAAAAATTGGAGGATTTTCAATTTTTTTTTTTTTTCTGGGACAACTAAATTTTTAAAAACAAGTTGACAGGTAATACAATGGTCTTTGCTAATTATACTCTTTCAAACTCGTAAAATAGACTTATTTTAAAATTAAAGAACTAGTATGAGTTTAGGACAATCATTGGACCTTTAAGACTAAAATCTTTTTCTAGGACAATCACTAGATATCTCTAGGACGGTAAAATCAAGGGGTAAATTTTCCTATGCAACCACACTGTTTAGGGATTTTTATAGGATGATAACATTTTGCTATTTAATGAGAGTTTACGTAGTTCTAAATTGTGGTAACTCTGGAACTTAACAGCATAAGCAAGTTCGAGTGGGGCCATTCAGCGTTTTTATTTATTGAATTAGGGTAAAATATGACTTTTTGTACACAAGAGATCAAGAGAAAATTTACCTGCTAAGATTTGGTATGGTTCATAAAGAATGATACGCTAAGCCGTAGCTGCAAAATACTCTTTATATCGTGGGAGAATGGGAATAAGAGGAGCTTTGAATAAAATAAGATTAAAAAGAGAAAACAATAACTTTTATGGTGTGGTAAATCATAAAAACTAGCAATGTAATTTCTACAAACACTATCAAAGTTTTTGTAATTCTCTTTGTACGATAATAACAGGTATGTATCACCCTATTCGGTAAACAAAATGATCTTGAAAAAAAAAAAAAAAAAAAAAAAAAAAAAAAAAAAAAAAAAAAACCTGTAATAAACCTATATTACACACTTAAAAATGCTACATGAATGGTTCTTCAAGCTGGCGATCCAGTTTTTTTTTTTCTAGAGTGATATACTCTGTTGAGAAATAACAGGCCAGTTGGGTAAACTATAATCAATAATACTATATATTTTTCAGTGTAGAATTATATTTTCAGTGTATATTTGTATTGGCTTATCTCACAGTTTCAAAGTATGTCGATAATACACTGATCGAACTATGCTTACATAGGATAAACATTGATAATATGTACATCATCGTAAGACTTTTTGACTTTTACTATTTATATTCAAGAGCTTTTATGTGATTCAAACCGAGGAGAGAAACTTACGATGATAATTAAACATTTGCATAAAGAATGATAATAAGAGTAATTCTTCGAGACAAATGCATTAATTACAATATAGATGATCAAATAAGTTATATACACTATCTATAATCTGTTATCTCCTACTAAAATCAAGCTAGTCTTTAACTAATCAACACTTTATCATTTATAAACATTATATATTGATATTGAATTCAACTGCTTATGTGTAATACTTTTATTCATTTTATTTTATACAATAACCAAAGGATCCTGATCCACTCTAGACACAATCACCTCAATTGGCTCGCCCTCCTCTGAAGTTTCATCTTTCAACTTCTTCTCCAGTTCAGGCTTAAGTACAGCAGATAAATAACCACGCTCGGTATTAGTATGTTCACCTGTTATTTTTTTAGAATATCAAGAATTAACACTATAAATTCCTGCATGAATGACGCTGTTTTTGTTTATTAAACTTACATAAAATAACACTTGTGTTTTGAGCTAAAGCAGCTAATACGTCATGGTGTCCCATTTCACCTGTAAAGAACAAGTCTGCCTGTACTGGTCCCAGCACCGATGATCCAGATCCAGCACAAATCGCAACAGTTTCAATCAACTTGCTATTATCCCGGTGACGATCTGCGGTTGCTAAACGAACTTTAAATATATAGACATTAGCTGTTATTATTGTATTGTCTAGTGTAAGGATGAAAAGCTTACTATGAGGCAATCCAGTCAATTTTTTGACACGTTCAACCACAGTGGATAAAGGAGTTGGTTCAGAAAATGTAAATAAACGACCAGAACCAGAATCCTCTTGACCTTCAGGAGGATTGTCTGTAGGTGTAATAGGCTTGGTTTGACCTTGGCCCAGACCACTGGCAAGCCAGTCATTTACTGGGATAAAGTGTGTTAGTCTATTTATACAATATGTACTAAAAAAAAAAAAAAAGGTCTTGTGCGTTTTTACCTCCATTAATGCAATTATCACACGCAGTATGTGGGGAGTAAATACCAACACCACGTGCAATGGCCTTCAGCACAATATCTTGTTTGACATCGGCTGAGGTCAGGCGTTTCATGGCTCTAAAAATGGGAGGATGATATGAAACAATGGTACCAACCTTTTTTATATACTTATGAGTGTGTGATGTACAATTTTGCTTTTCTTTCTTTAGAGTACCTTTGGATCAGATAAAGCCTCTTCCAATACTTGAGGTGTCAAGTCAATGGTTAAAAACACTTTATTCTGCTTTGGAGAAGGAAAAGGTGGTTCTGGAACGCGAAATTATTCCAAATGAGCATGACAAGTACATTTCAGCATTAGAACAACTTACCAACCAAGACACCAACATTATCCCACGAAGTCTCAGCCAACTCTAAAGGAGCAATGGCACGCATGCAACGAGTTACTTTTGATAAAAGCGACATGTCCAATATGTACACGTAATAGAAATGACTCAATTAAGAAAAGCTATAAGAAAAAAACAAAGCTTGAAAAAAAAAACAAGAAAAAAAAACATATACTAAGTTTTATAATACAAAATATACAGGCAACTCGTGACTGGAATTTGGTAAATGACAGAACAAGTTATCATCCAGACTAACAATTGTGAATATAATATAAAAAGAATGGATGTTTTCGTTGATTCGAATATTACAAATTTTACAATATGGTTAAAAAAAAAGTCATTACAATAGTTAACGTTGATTCTTTGCTCGGTTATTCGATTGCATTTCGGTTTTTGGAGAGCAAAAGAAAAGACATTGTTGTTCAGCTCTTGTGTCATAAAGAAGAAGGTCTTACCAGGCTAGAAGATCTTGGAGGAAAGGTCATCAAAGTACACTACAAAGATGATAAGAAGATAGATACAGCACTTGATGGTAATTGGCTACTACTCATTATACCAGAACACTCCGAGAAGCGACTAGAATATGGTGATTTTGTTTTATGCAGGGCCAAAGCTTTGAAAGTCAATTATGTTGTTTTATTTTCTTTGTATAGTATCGTTATATCATGAACAAGCTTGTAATTTAATGCACTCCTTGTTTTTGTATTTCTATTTTATAGTATTGGCGTTGAAAATTTAACCCCTGACGAATCAAGAAAAGATTTCAAGAATTTGGCCCAATATCAAGCACTCGAAGATAAACTGCGTTATCTTTTTCATAAAGATTATCACTGCATAATACGAATTGGCTTCTTGAATCAACTATTCTACTATTTAGGTCCTATGTTCGAGGATAAAAACCAAATGCGTCTATCGGTTAATGAAGAGAGTAAATGGAGCTCCACTGATCTTGCAGATATAGTAGATGCGGTATACAGCCTATCCTTTACAGACATTTATTCTGATTCAAGTGAGAAGAACAAAAACAAGACGTTGTTTATATTTACTCCAAAGGATACATTAACGGCCAGAGACGTAGTTAGCGCTGCAAATGAAGGGTTAAATAAGAATATGACGTATGATATGGTGAAGCAGAAGGAGTTGACGATTTACTTGCAGGAAATACACAATGATAATCGTTTCAGAACAAGACCCTTTGAGCAATTGGAATCACTGAAAAAAGACCGTCCTTATACATTCCCCCTGGGCAAATATTTGACGAATACATATATAGATACACTTCTTGAATGGTGGCTCCTTTCTGATGATCGATTCACCGATGTAACTTCTGATGACTTACGGAGAGCACTTGGATGCCCCCCTCATACAATCAAACAGTTTTTTAAACAAAATTCTGATCAATTTCGTTTATTGCGTTAAATAGCATGTATGCCTCTTTATTTTTTGTTACCAACTTAGTCTTTTTTTTCCCCTCTTTTATTTTATATTAAACATTGCCTCTTTTACTTCCCATGCGCATTAGAATTTTATTTGTATCATTTAAGAATCAAACATAAACACATGAACATAGTTTGATGCGTCGGTTTACAACTTTGAACATAAATATGTTGCATTTTTAGTTAAATTGAATCAGAGTAAAATAAATAAAATAACTATAGACCATCACTAGCCAAAGATAGAAAGGATCTAGATCCTTAGAGCCCCATTTGGTTCATTTTTATTGCAATAGTATGCAAGAAAGGTGTTTGTCGGCCCATCATGTATAATATTAGAAGGAATAAGAGACTCTCCATCTTATATTTTATAAATAACGAAATATAATTATGTAAAAATAGTAAAACAGAAGTGAATAAAGTAGCATTGCGTAAGTTACTCCATATAAAGCACGATTTTTTTAAAGGAAAAAAACAAGGATTTAGGATCTAGCCATCAGACAGGTAAAAATGTCTAAATCATTTTTGCTACAAGTTTATTCCTTTTCTGCTATTTTTTTTGTTGCACACGTTATTTGAGGTTATTCACATGATCTTGCCCAATGGAGTGGAAACCACAAATTTTTAATAGATAAGTTTTGCCTTTATATAGAAGCTATGACGATATGCAGTGTATTAAAAAAAAAACTAAAACTTTATTTTCCAAATGTGTAATACTCAATTGATATATAAATACAGCCTTTTTATTATGCTTCTGTTTCTTATTGTTCATTAGTATTATATTTGACAGAAAAACCTTATCGTATTTTCTGTATAAACATAGCATTTAAAATAAAAATGAGTTTAAAATACGAATCACCCACTCGATATCTTGAAAATGGAGACCTTTATTCATCCTGTAGTGACGAAAGAAGACTTTCCAGCCATTCACAAACACCTTTAAATAATAATATTCCTATTGTCGATCCAGAATTACATAAAGAGTTCTTCAATGTAATCCAATCTCGCCAAAATTATGTTTCACCAACATCATCATCATCATGGACTCAGTTTCGTCATATGCAAGTGGAAGATTTAGCCCCTATCAACAGCTCAGCATTAAACGAGTTGATACATTTACACAGTCAACGCAAAGTCAACATTACCATCATTGATGTGCGTGCGTTTTCGTTTTATTCCCAAAATAGAATTAAAGACGCAATCAATCTCTCTGCACCAAGTATTTTATTAAAAAGAGCAAGCTATACACTCGATCGCGTTTGCGATTCAATCATGCTTGGTGGCGGTGAACGCCTCCGAAAATGGGGCCAAACAACACACATCCTTTTTTACGACCATTCGTCACATACATCCAATGATTCCGGAAACTCAGCCATTGCTGTCCTCGTTGGGTCAAAACTTAGACAGACTGGTTACAAAGGAAAACTAAATTATTTGGAGGGTGAGTGTAACCCCCTCCTTTTTTACTAGTTTAATAACGAATACAATACCCAATTAAAATTCGAGTTTAGATTACTAAATGCGTCTTTTTCTAGGAGGTTTTAATCATTTCAATCGAGCCTTTCCAGATCAGTGCGATTCCACACCTCTTCATAATACCAAACAATCATCGAAAAAACCAGTCATGTCGATTGCTCTACCCACACCGTCCTGTTCAAACACAACTAAAACTCAAAACGCAGCCAATCCATTTTTTTCAAATATACGACAAAATCTTGAATTATCTCACGGCTCACTAAAAGAAAGATTCTCAGTTCGACTTGCTTCGAATGCTCGCATAGTGGAAAAGGGCACTATTTCTTTAACCCAAGCGGATGGAAACTCGATCATCGAGCGTCATCCTCGATTTGGTCTTGGTGGTAGCTCTGTAGACATTCATGGTAACTTTCAGCTACCTGCATGGTTATGTGATGTCACTGACCCCGAAAATGGTCCTAAAAAATTAGCAGAAATGTACGAGGTTAGTGTCACAGTTATATCTGAAACAGAAAAAAAATACATGTTTTATGCTAATTTTTTCATGACATCATATTACTTAATACCAGTTGCTAGAGCGAATCGAACAGAAACGATTAAGAAATGTAATGGATTATCACTCCACCCATCCAGCACAATCGGATAACGATACTGTTTATCCATTTAGTATTACTGCTGCTATAGAAAAGGGTGCACTTAATCGTTATGATAATATCTGGCCATATGGTAAATTCAAATATATAATAGCAATCAATTTGATAGTAAAATATACTAAATAATAATAATCAAAGACTATTCCAGGGTTAAATTGAGAGATTACAACACTTGTGATTACATTAATGCCAGTTACATACAATATACAGATATTAAAAGAAATATCACACTAAATCCTATCACCATGTCATCTGAGGAAGCAAATTTGATTCAATCCAATTTACTTAGTGAGGCCTCACTCTGCAACATGAATCACCTTGACGCCGATCTTATGACCAATCGTCGATACATATCTACCCAAGGTCCTTTACCAACCACATTTAACGACTTCTGGCAAGTTGTTTGGAATGAAAATTCAAGAGTCATTGTCATGCTTACCCAAGAAGAAGAGATGAACAAGGTAAAAAAAAAAAAAAGTAATGAATCATATAATAAACATTACCTTAAAATAGATAAAATGTCATCGTTATTGGCCATCTACCATTGACATGCCTCAACAATATGGACCCATCACCGTTACACTTGTGTCCGAGACGAAGCAACCTATTCTTAATATGAATGAAAAGCGGAGAAGAACCAATGGACCTGATGACGAATCCATTACCATCCGTCGCTTTACAATCAGCCAAAACGGCTATCCACCTCATCAAGTGACCCAACTTCAATATACAGGATGGACAGATTTTGGCGTGCCTGACCATCCGATTGGTATTTTACAGGTCATCTATGAAGCAGATGAGGCACAATCTTCATCCTTTCCCATTAATAAGACAAAGGGTCCGATGGTCGTTCACTGCTCAGCTGGCTGTGGCCGAACCGGCACCTTTTGTGTGGTTGACACTATCATCCAACGATTATGTCAAGAGCGTGACGTCTATACATCATGTAGTATAGATAAAATATATGAAACCGCTAAACGCTTTAGAGAACAGCGTATGAGCATGGTTCAAACCCATCGACAATTTGTCTTTTGTTATGAAGCCGTCATTTGGTGGTTACTCGGCTATGGCCATTTACCTACCTCAACACCTTTAAATGAAATCGCACCGGAAGCTACTGACGGTACAACTCTATTTCTATCAAATGATGACTCAGGCTCTGAAGGTTCAGTTGGTAGCATGCTACATAATTTTAAAAAGTTATAACAATTATAAACAGTTATTTTTTTTTTTTTTTCCTTTGTAAATTGTAAATAGTTCCGTACATAAACACTTTCCTTCCCATTATTAAATAAATTAACATAATTAAACTTTTCTTTATTCACATTTTTCTATATATTTTTTTTTTCTATATATAAAACATACTCTTTTGTTTTTTTGGTTAAAAAAAAAAAAAAGAAGAAATAAATAATAATAATAAGGGGAAGACAGTCAAACAGAGAGAGAGACATGAAAGGGTAAAACTATTTATAAATTAGGTGCTGCTATGTTCAATTTGATGATACGTCTTTTAGGGATCTTTTTGTTTCTTTGTAAATTCAAACCACTCTTTCTGACATATGGCAAACTACGAAATGTAAAGTAACGAACATTTTCGGTAAGTGGTGACAAGGTATAATTGACATTGGTCAATTGTGATAATTTAGCTGCCATTGTGTTTTCACTGGGACAAAGCACAATCCCCTTTCCATCAAATGGTATCTCTTTTGATGGAAGTGGCACTATCGAAGAGAAGAGCTCAGGCCCCTCTGTTGCATACCAAGGAGCATCAGCATCATTACCGTAGATATCAGCCATGGAAAGACAGGGTGTTGATAGTTGTGACAAGTTCTCCTCAGACTGTGAGTCGTCCTGTTGTGAAGATATTGAAGGTATTGAACTATAATCGCGGTACATGGAATAGATCCCTAATGGATTCATGCTCTGCTGGCGGTTGTGTGTAAATAGATTGGCAGCTGTGATGGGTACTGGCCTGCAGTTGTTGTTTATATATTCAGGGTTTATATTTAAGCTTTCAAAGCTTCTATTTAATGTGTCAAAACAAGTACTCTTCTCCATAGCAGTATCAGTAAATGAACCATACAATCCCAGAGGACTCTGAGATACTGTAAAGTCATCCAAGTAAGGGTGAGTATAGCTAGACTGATCTACATCAAATGAATCTATGGTAGGGGTAGCAATACTACTATTACTGCCTGAAAGTGAGCACGGTGTAGAAGGGTAGCTTAGTGTACTACCACAGGTATACGAGCGTGGTCTTATTGGTAGTGATAATGGTGTTCCTGGTAGGCTTCCATTATACGATTGTGTGCGTCTGATAAAATCAGATTTAGAGTCTACTGACAATCTGTTTTGTCTCAAAGTCTGTTCCTCCTTGCGTTTCTTCTCTTCCGCTGATTGGATAAAACGTAGGCTAAGGTTGTGGATCATAACAGGTAGATCTTCTTGCAACATGTTACGTAGTTGTGCTTCGATTTGACGTTGCAAAAAGTCTCTTAAAATGGACACAGAGTCAAATGTGGAGCTGACACGAATACTTTCAAGGGGATCATTTTTGAAGACAAGAGTGACACCTTTTGTTTTTGAGACTACTAAAACAACAATACCTCGTAATTTTAGATCGCTGATACGGAGGATCATTGGAACGACAAGTGGTTGATCGGCGGCCAAGACACCAGGACGAGAATGACGCGGTAGTTCTGAGCGTCTTGCATGCATTGGATTTGCCTAATGACAAATAATAAGAATTATGTGGCATTAAAAAGTGACAATAGTTCAAGTTTACCTGGACTTTGGTTTGTATCTCTATATAAGCATCACCAGCGTAGTTTAGCTTAAAAATGCCCCGGAATTTATCGATTCCTAGCTCGCCAATCTCTAATATTTCCAATTCTGGAGGCTAAAATACAAAAAAAAAAATAGTTATTATTACCAGTTGAGAGCTATTACAAAGAAAAGAAAAAAGGTGTATACCTTTGTGCCCATGTGCAATTCCTTGACGGAAATGTGATCTACAATAACGGGTGGCTTATTGCCTTTGTTCAATGCCGATTCTAGTTGCGATTTTGCTTCTTCATAAAATTCATTGTCGAACTCTGGCCAATGGAAGCGAAATGCCATTTTTGGGACAAATATTCAATGAGTGAGGTATTGTAGAGTTGAAGAAAAAGTGGAAAAAGGAAAGGGAAAACAAAACATGCGGGGGTAGTCTTTTTTTATTTTATTTTTTTCTCTATTTATTTATTTCACCGATAGTACGATTCCGGATGCCATCACATGTCTCATATCATATTGTAATTGAAAGCTTTCTTATTCTTTTTGATTTAGCCAAGAACGTTAAGATCAAGTGAATTCCCCCTTGTCTCTTTTATTCATTATTGTAAAAAGGCATTGTTTATTGTTGTATTTTGCAAGTAAATAACAACAAGGTATGGTTACACGAGGCGAAAACCGGGATCCTAAATCCTCTTTTGACTCAAACTGGGCCAGGTCCTTTTTGCACCAACCAATTTCAAGAACAGATTATCAGTCATAAAATATCTTTTTTTCATTCCAAATACAGAATATATAGACTTGTTCTTTTTTATGCTACTCTTATTGATTTTGAATACATCGATTAAAGAAAAAGGACTGGATTTTATATTTATATTTATTATTTTCTCCCTGAATGTTTAACCTGATTAAAGGTGCTAAAATGTCTGTTTTACAAGTAATAATAATCCAAGAACCATATTTTTTACTGTTTATTTCAAGATATTGAGAAAAAATTACAAATGAATGAGAACAGATAATAATTGTATAAATAAGGGCAATCCATAGAGTTGTCAATACCATGAATCAAATGAAAGTTGACGATAGACGGGATCCATTTAGATGCTTAAATATACACCCTTGTGTCATTATTCATTGAGTTGGATCATGAACTTATCCCCCTTTAGTCCTCTCACCTTAGTCGCCCTTTTTACTCAATTTTCTTGTCATCAACCTTTTCTCACAATTTGAAACTTGTCAGCAACAAAATAATAAAAACCCTTTTATTTATTGACTACGCTGCTGTTCTTTCTTTTGATTGTTTTGTTGTTGGTGTTTTCGGTCGATTTGTTTGCTTTAGACTTGAAAAGAAACTTTTTTGTTTTCGTTAATTAGTCAGAGACACATCTTTTTCTTTTTTTACTACCTATTTTTCGCCGCATTTTCGGTTTTTGGTTTAACCTTAATAAAGCTTTCTTTGATCAATGCTTTTCTGGTTTCACCCATACGTTTAGATTCCGCAATCTTTTCTTTGGCTTGGTTCTCAAGAAGCATTCTCGCACCAAGATTTCCTTTTCCAACAGATTGAGCCTTTGAATACATCATGATGATCGCACCTCCCACTACAAGCGCAGCACCTCCCGTCATTACAGTAGCACTACCATAGGCAACCGCTCCTAGTGCTGATAATCCACCAATAGCTCCACATCCCCTATATGATGAGCAAGCATTTAAATATCATGATACCTAATAATTAATATATATATATATATATATATATTACCATCCAGCTGCTTCTACTTTCTTATTTGACCGAGGATCAAGTCTCTCCAGATGACTAACCAAATCACGTATCAGATTCAAATCAGTGAGCAATTGATGAGGTATTTTCTCATCCATTTTCTCATGTTCCTGAACCCAAACTTCTGTACTTTGAATAATAGCATGTACTTGAGTCAAGAGTATTTCCAGCTGATTGTGAAATGATATATCACTAAACACAACACTAGCTTGATATGTTGAAAATAGTGATATTGAGAGTAATCCTGCTGCAGCTGCTGTTTTTGCTACTGTACTTGTTGAATTGGATGCTTCTGTAACTTGTTTATCATCCTCATTCTTTTCTTTCTTGGTTTTTGGATCTTTTGGTTTTTTGTCCTTTTTATTGGCTTCATTTTGTTTGTTTTGATTAGTAAAACCTCTGGTAAAGAAGCTTGTTGTTTCTTCTTCTGTAACGTTAAACTTATAATTGTGATGGTTGTTTTGTTGTGTACTTTCTCTTGATTTTAAATATTCATTTCCACATCGAAGAAGGAGTTCACCAAGTGCATGTGTTCTTGGTGAGTTTAATAATGAATTTATATAGCTTGTTGTTGAAGAAGTAAATGATTCAGTCCATGAATCTTCAGCGTCAGAATGAATAGACTTTTGATCCTATCAATCCATCTTTACATTTCAGTTTATTATTACTCTTTTTTTTTTTTTTAAAAAAAAAAAAGAAAAGTAATAAGGATATACCTCTTCTTTTTTAGGCAATTCTTGTAGAATGTGGGGCGTAAAATCAAGTAAAGTTCGAATTGGCGTAGTAAAATCACCACAATCTCTGTCATAAAACTCACTTGGAAACTGATAATCTTTAAAGAAGAACTATTTCATATTTATTTAGATTCTTTATTCATGGTTATAATAAGTACTTACCGATGCCATAATAAATAATAAATAAATAATGTGAAAAGTAGGAAAAGCAGAAAGAGAGCAATCACCTTTTTTGATGAATTGTGTTTAAATATATTTAAAAATCTGACCAATCAGAATGAAACAAGATTTTCATTGAAATAATGTTCTAATCAAAGTGCTGCTTACTTCAAAGAATTGATAAAAAAAATAATAATTGTATAAATGAACAACACCAATCAATAGAGTAGAGAGTCAAAGCGAGCAAACATGTTGTAAATGCCATAAATTAGACGGAAGCATCAGTAGAATTCACGAGACCATAGTGTAGAGATCAGAATCGTCGAGTAGAGGAGTGTATACCAATAAGACCGTAGGCCTACCAGAGCAGAACCAGGAAGAAGGCGAAATATATATTTATGTATATATAAATGAGTCATCTATTCAATAACATTGCTAAAATTATATAAACTTACAGTCACTGCAAGCCTATGGGAAACACCAGCAACAGCCAACCTAGTGAGTGTTTAGCAGCTACATTTTCACCACATTTGACTATTCTGTTAATAGAAGAGCATCAGTGACATTTGTATTGAGCAGTTTAAACAATGCAAAGCAGAATAGTAAAAAACAGTGTGTCTTTATAATCTACTGATTTAATATTTTTCTCAATTATTTAAACACTATTCTCAATTACTTTGAAAAGGTAAATCATAGAATATTATTATTAATAGTGTTCTATCTAAAGAAGCGCTCCTTTTTTCTTTGTAGTATAAAATCATTCATATTCTTGCTTATTTATTTAAACACATCAGTGCATGAAAAACAATGAAGCGAGTCACGTGTGGCTTATTTGACTTTTTTACAAAAACCTGTCTTTTAAAAATAGAAGGAAAAAAAAAAAAAAAAAAAACTTGCTTTATTAATTTGATCGATTCATAATGGCTAAAGGCAGAGATAAGAAGAGCTCCAAGGGTAAACATAGAAAACAGTACAAAGTACAAATAGAACTGTATTTTTTTTAACTTTCTCCCTAAAATAATATAGGACGTTTGGATAAATACTATCACTTGGCCAAGGAACAGGGCTATCGTGCCCGTTCAGCTTTCAAGCTTATTCAATTGAACAAAAAATACAACTTTTTGGAAAAATCAAGAGCATTGATCGATCTGTGTGCTGCTCCCGGTGGTTGGTAAGTCAAAGATATAACTCAGGCAATAGCACCGTTGCTCACTATAAATACACTCTTTAGGCTTCAAGTCGCAACAAAGTATATGCCTCAAAAGAGTCTGGTTATCGGTGTGGATTTAGTAGCAATTAAGCCTATTCCCGGCGTTATTACCTTCCAAGACGATATCACTACTGAAAGATGTAGACAAAATTTGAGACAAGAAATGAAAACATGGAAAGCCGATGTGTAAATATATTGATGGTCGAATAACGATTGACGATGATAAACTTAAAACGAATATTTCTTCTTCAAATTAGTGTCCTTCACGATGGTGCTCCCAATGTTGGTAGAGCCTGGGTACAGGATGCCTTTACCCAATCCGAACTTGTACTTGTTTCATTAAAGTTGGCCACCGAGTTCCTTGCCAAAGGCGGTACCTTTGTTACCAAAGTGTTTAGATCAAAGGATTACAACAAATTGCTTTGGGTATTTCAACAATTGTTTCGCAAAGTAGAAGCAACAAAGCCTCCTTCCTCTCGTAACGTTTCTGCAGAAATTTTCGTAGTCTGTCGTGATTTCATTGCTCCAAAGAAGATCGATCCTCGTATTCTTGATCCAAAGGCAGTCTTCTCTGATGAAGGTGCTGAAGAGACAAAGAAGATTACAGACATCTTTAAACCCGAGAAGAAGGGCAGACAGAGAGAAGGTTACGAAGACGGAAACTATACCTTGTTTAAAACATTGGACGTCATGGAGTTTGTACGTTCTTTTGATCCCATTACAACTTTGGGTTCATACAATCGATTTACTTTTGAATCAGATGAAGCAAGGGAGCTGTTGAAGCGTGATATTACAACAGAAGATGTAAAGGCAAATTGCGAAGATTTAAAGGTGTTGGGTAAGAGTGACTTTAAGGTCCTTTTGAAGTGGAGATCTACCTTGCGCGAAGAATACAAGATGGACAAGAAGGCTGAAGAAAAGGCAAATGCTGTTGTGGTTGAGGAGGAGCCTTTGGACGACGACGAGTTACTTGAGGCAGAGCTCGCTAATCTCTCAAAGGAAGAGGCTGCAAAGAGAAAGCGTGAGAAGAGAAAGGCCAACGAAAAGAAGATGAAGTTGATCCAACGTATGCAACTCAATATGATTATTCCAACTGATATTGCATTGGATGAACAGGCCGCTGGGGAAGAGGTCTTCAACATCAAAAAGATCAGTAAAGAGGAATCTCTTAAACGACTCCAGGAGGGTGATATGTCTATGGCCGATGCTCTTGAGGATGATGAGGATCAGCATGATGACATCAAGGTTGATAAGAGTCTTCGTGGACGTATTGCTGAAATGGATTACGCAGAAAATGGCGAAATATTGGATTCTGATGAGGAGTACGAACGTGATTTGGAGGAGCAGATGGAGGAGGATTATCAGAGATATAAAACCAAAAAGGCTGAAAGAGATGCTAAATTCAGAGCCAAGCAGCAGAGAGAAGAGCAAGATGAATGGCATGGTTTTGATGACAAGAGAAATAAGCAAGATGAAGAGAGAGACACAAAGTTTGATTCTGATTCCAACTCTTCGGATTCAGACGATTCAGACGCTTCATCTTCTGAAGATGACTCGGATGATTCCTCAGACGAAAGTGAACAGGAAGAAGCACCCAAAAAGAAAAAGAAGCAAATCAATATTCCCAAGAAGACAACTAACTCTCTCATGAATGATCTCGGTGAAAAGACTGCTTTATCCAAGAAGACTACTAGTGGTTTAACCAAATCTGCCTCCATGTTCTTTGATCAAGATATCTTTCAAGATGTTGCTCTGGATGAACTTGTAGTAGAAGAACAGGATTCTAGTGATGATGAAGAAGAAGAGGTTAGCCGCAAGGCAAATCTTAAGCGAAAGAGAAACCAGGATGATTCTGGTGATGACAACGACGACGAGGAGAGTGATTTCGAAATACAAACAACTGAAGATATTGTGCCCTCTGATGATGAAATGTGGGATGGACGAGAGGATGACAATTCCAAGGCTATGAAAGAAGCATTAGGTAAATATATACACGATAAAATACAATACCATAAAGTGCACTGCTAACTTCATTGTTATTAACACAATAGAGAAGGGATTAACTACAGCCGAATCTATCACTTTGGCTAGACAACTTGCCAATAAAGAAAAGACATTGCAAGACTTGATCGATGATGGCTTCTCCAAAGAAGCTTTTAGAGATAAAGAAGGTCTTCCTGAATGGTTTTTGGATGATGAAAAGCATCATAATAAACCCAACTTGCCCGTAACTAAAGAAGCCATGGATCAACTTCGCGAGAAATTAAAGGCATTGAATGCTAGACCCATTAAAAAGGTGGCCGAAGCTAAAGCTCGTAAGAAGTTTAAAGTAAGATAAAATATACGACTCGGCCTTTTATAATTTCTCAATTATTAATTAACGTATATATATATAGACAATGCAAAGAATTCAGAAAGCCCAAAAGAAGGCTACAGATATTGCTGATAATCCAGATATGACTGAAAAAGAAAAGGCAAAGAATATCGGTAAACTCTTAGCAAGAGCCACAAAATCCAAACCAAAGAAAGATATGAAGGTTGTGGTTGCAAGGGGCTCAAACAAGGGTATCAAGGGTCGTCCAAAGGGTGTCAAGGGCCGTTACAAGATGGTGGATGGTGTTATGAAGAACGAAAAGAGAGCAGAGAAGAGAAGAGAGAAGAAAGCAAAAAAGCGTGGTGGTGGTCGTCGCTAGATTCTCTTCATTTCATTTCACAAAAAAACCATTTATACAAACACTTTTCTTCCCTTTTGTTATTAATATTATATTTTGTTCAATATTCAATGTATTTTTCTCTCCTTCAATGACTTTTATAGACAAAAAAAAATAAAGATAAATAAATACTTCATTAGTTTATGTAAGTATTCGATCTTGCACCACGTAAGTTACATACTGTCTTTTTCAAGAAAATGAGAAAATTTTTTAAATTAATGAGAAAATGCTGATTGACTAAAAAGGGAGACTAAGGTGAGAAGACTAAAGGAGGCATGTGTTCATGATCCAACTCAATGAATAATAACACAAGTAGATATGTTTAAACATCTAAATGGATCCCATCTATCGGCAACTTTAATTGTCATATGTAAATTATCACTTCTATTTTACTACTGCAAAACGGCAAACTAATAATGAATCCAACACGAGTCAAGATGATCCAAGACTTTATCATTTCACCAATGTTTATTTAATGGGTTACTCACTTGTTTTTTTTTATCTATTTCCCTTCTTGATTCTGCTCTGGTATACATACATATGGTCTTAACTGGTATATCTTCCTCTATGCTACGCTCTTGTGGCTTCTACTGGTGTTTCCATCCATTTCATGGTATTGACAACATGCTTGGTTCTCTACTCTATGGATTGTCTTTATTTATACAATTGCTTTTTCTCAATTATTATTTATTTTTTCTCATTAATCATTCCCCTTTTTCTCATTAATTTGTAATTTTTTCTCAATTTCTTGAACGTGTAGTGGGACCGTACTTGGACCGAAAAAATCCCGTCCAATCGGATTTTCAGCCAATATTGCTCCAGGTAAATGAGCCAATCTAATGAATATGAGCCAATCTAGTTTTTTTTTACTCTTTATCCCAGCATTTCCATAATAGAATTACATAAACATGTAAACGTTATCCTTACATATTACTATTATTATAGTTTTTTATCCTTTTTTTTTTTTAAAAAAAAAGGCATGTTTGTTGATCGCTCATAAATACGCTAAAAAAAATAAAAATAAGCGTATAAATTTGTACGCTTAATGGTATAAAGGATACCAAAAGCTTGTGTATTAACTTTGGTGAACTGGCCACTTAAACAACCGCTTCCCCTATAATTATCTCTCTTTTATATTTGGCTTTCATTTTTCATTTTAGTTTTGTCCATTTGCTCATGGGGATTGACTTTGCAGACTCGAAGAAAGGTTTTTGTGGAGTTTTGACAATGAGCAGTTTGCGCCACCAATCTCTTGTTTGGGGGTGCAGATCACTTTCATAGACAATAAAAAAAAAAAACTTTGAAAGTAGTTAAATCTTTTTGCTTACGATCTTGATTATAGAGCAATTCTTGTAGATAAGGACGCCCTCCCCGGATTTGCAAGCACTCTTTAAGCTTCTTATAATAGCTGACATCTAAAAGACATATACATGAGTTATTCGCGCTGCAGTGATAGGTTGATCTCAGAAAACATTAACTTTAAGAGATTTATTCCTTGCAGTTTTTTCTATGTGCTTTCGGTTAATTCCCAAGGGCAGGGAAGTTAAACCGGAGAATAGGTTGGCACAAATTTTCAACAACCCTTAAAGTTTTTCAATTCAATCATACGTATTTTCCCGAAGCGGGATTTATGGAAAATCCGGGGGAGCATTTTTACAAAATGACAAGTGATGCAAATTTACATATTCGAGTTGTACACTTTCACCCGTCTCCATGTATAAAATAAAGAAAAAAAAGGGAAAAAATAATTCTTTACCACTTCTATACTTGTATGATAATGGAAAAAAAGGAAATTTTTTTAAAAACATAAAAGAATCCTGATCGTTTTTAAACTCCATACCTTCAATTTAGCTCAGTTCAGTCGAAGCATCTCTACAGGTTTTGATATCATCTATCAATTAAAACTTTTAAATAAACCACCTCATCAAAGTATAATTAACTCAGATAGCGTTTTATTTATTGATAGTTTTACATTCATTTTTCATATGTTTGTCCTACCGAAAAACGCCGTTCTTCTCTCTGTTGCAGTCCTATAAACGGATATATGAATGGAGCATGTGTCATATCAATGCACGAAACAGCTTATCATTTGTTGATAAAGAAAAAGGAAAAAGTGGTATCTAGATTTATCATATAAGTTTGTAACCGATGAAAAAAAAAAAAAATGGCTTCATTACCTTTCGCTTCCCACCCTAATCTTATTTCCGTCGGCCCCACCCATCCATTATAAATAAAAAAAATTATAAAAATCAAAATGCCCATTTTGCTTATAGAAATAGCAAAAGAACTAATCCAGATATAAAAAACAATTGTTTAAGTTGAGGCTGTTACTAAGAAAACCAGCTCACTTTTTTTTTCGGATAAAGATGTTATTATGAAAAAATGACCTGACTTGTCTTTATTCATTAGCTGATAATTTATCAATAATAATAAAGTTTCTTACTCTGGATTCATTCTTTTTTCAGTGGACTAAGAGCAATTCGTCATTGTGAGTCCTATTATGTCTAACCTAAATTCATTCATTCATGCAAAGAAAAAAAAAAGCGTATTGTTTATGTCAAGATGAGGGTTACGAAATAAAAGCATAAACAAAACGCGATCCTTGACCCAGGAAGTAAACCATAAATAGTGTATTTCCGTATCATTTGTTATTTTTTTTAGATTAAAAAAAAAGTTAACGGTGACATCGGCAAGTCTCCTTATAGAATTGATAAGAAAAAGGCATACACTAGCTTGTGCTTTTTTCAGTATACTTTGTGAGTTTGTGGACCTAGATCACCCATATCCTGGGACCTAGTTTATTTTTCACGTTTCTTTCCCACCCCACAAATTTGATATGCTTTTCATGTAAATACTGAAGAAACCAAAACAATACATGCATCTTCTCCAAACGATTTGAAATACAGTGCTTACGATACCAAACTGCGGTTTTTCATTTTCCAATTTGGGGTTCGTGTTGGGCGGCCATTTTTGGTATTCCAGAGAACTGATTTTCCTGATATATAGTAAAAAACGGAGGAAAACATAAATATAAACGATTACATTTATATTATATGAACCACTAAATCTGCTGACGTAAAGGGGAGATAGACAAGTTGTTTAATATAGCCAAGTATTTTTATTATTGTAATATTTGTGCTTTTGAGATACTCTTCATTCCATCAAAATTGTTTACCAAGTTAGATGAATTCGCGTTATGACAAAAAAAAATATATGTACAACTTTAAAATACAAATAGAGATGTCTGCAAAAAGACTGATGCACGGTACAAGTGGTCTAAACAAAACTCATGATAGGAATACCTTTTTTTCCTTTTTGTTTACAGTAACATGTATGGTTTTTTTTCTTCTCATTATTACGTTAAAATAGAATTTCCAAATTATACGCGTAAATAACAATGCTTTACCGCAAGGGAGTTTGGAGTATTTGTTAGTACTTGCAGTAACATTAAACGACCTAGCTTCTCCAAAACCAGGTTTTCAGACATGAAAATTCACAGACAACTCAGTAAGGTCGTTGGAATATCTATTCAAATCTTAAATAAAATAGTTTACTATTATCATTGTCCCGAAAACTTGACTAATGATGAGCAACACGTTGATCGACCGGATTATATTGCTGAAGACTAGAGTTTAAATTATATCACCGATTAAACTCCTGGTAGCAAAAGAACTCTTCTCTACTCACATTACGCAAAGATCAGATAATAAAAAATATATAATTGATGAAAAACAATTTTTTCGATCAAATGGTTAAAAAAAGTGGTTTGTAGCGTGAGTAAATTACAAAAAACCGCTATATCAGTCCTTTTGCGTTTATCTCTATAGCTTTTTTCAGAGTAATTGATTGGTTGATTGAATCAGTAATTCTTTTATAAATTTAGATAGCATTGCTTATTTTCAATGACGTTTATACCATGTACACAAGCTACCTTCATTAATATTACCTTTTCTGCTGAAACAATCTGCTTTTATTGATCGTGCGAAATTCTTCAGTAAAGCTATTTGCATAAAAACAAAAGTCTCCTGTAGAAGTATAGCTTAGCTTTATTATTCAATTGAATTGCATTGTATTTATTTTCACACGCAACATAAAATGATGAGTAACATGTGGCTTTATGCTGATGGCTTACTTTATTACTCGATTATTCATGCAGTAAGGAACAAAATAAGGCACAGCGTGCTTACAGGTACCTTTCACCTGTTATTCTTAATCATTCTGATTAGTTGCGGCAAAACATACTATTAATTTCAAGAAATTGATTAAAAAATTACAAATTAAAAATAAAACAGTAATCGAGGATAATAAGGAGTATAACTGAGAACAGATAACATATCATAACAAAAAGTAAATTTTAGTAAGTGCATAAATAGTGAAAAAAGTCATCAAGTTGCAAGAACAAGATATAAAATAATGTTAAAATATAAAGAATAGACAAAGATGACAGCAGTAAATCAGCAGATGATATATTTACATTGGGATATAAGTGCTCACGCCGGCCATTGCCACTGTATTATATTTTTCAAACAGGCATTATAAAACAAAACTATGATTACTTGTTAAAAAAAGTGTGAACTTTTTAATTAAATCTTAGTATTCAAAGCGTCTCGTCAATGTGAACGATGAAAAAAAGAAAGTATGTATGATTAAAATATATGATATGTTTTCTGGCATAAATTGATTTGTGTAGTTCCCATGAATATGCTAACTTCACACGGAATCTCAAAAAATAGACACGTTTTTTGTAAAATAAATACAAACATCTGATAGAAGAGCTTGTCAGGTTGAACAGCCGCTTTTCTTACTGAGTTTAAACCATGAATTTTTGTCCGGATAGAATAGGATTGTAAAGGAGGGAAAAAAAATGGGGGTGGTAGAAAGGCGTTTGCTCAAATCCTATTCTTTATTTTTGAATTTAGGATGTTCACATGTATCAAATTGTCTTTTTGTTTGTTCAAGCAAAAGATCGCTGTATATCTCTTTTTGTTCCGACGTGATGCTTACATGTGTGTAAATCAGATGTTAAAGTTGATTGGATCAAATAAAGCACAGACTTAAAGAGGCTGTCATTTCAGCTTGATATGTCAATGACTTTCATATGATATGTACACTAAAGTAATATAAAAACACAGATCGGTACATACTTGAAAGAAAAATGGAAAATGTAAATGTTAAATTGTTCTATTTATTTCATCCTATTTGCTGAATGGTCTAATTTTTGGAAAAATAGAAATTTAAAACCATAGTAATTGCGTGATGAACAATCGGAATGGGAAACACACGCAAGGTCCATAAAGAGAGAAGTAAAGATGCTAAGCGGAATTGCTGCATATGGGGGGAGAGGGAGAAAAACGAAGAGGGGGGTATCGTACAAGCAAATTGCCGACGAACTGGATAGGTTTACCCCACAAGTGAGTTAGGGGAAGGGTTGATATGGACCGATAAGACTTTTATACTCCCTGCTTTTACATTAATTTAGCGAAATAAACAAAAGAGCGTGTGAAATATTGTGATTTTTTTGTATGGAACAGGGATTTCCTTTTTGGGTTATCGCTTTCATCTTTTCGGACGTGGAGAATTTTTTTTTTGCTATTGTAAGCATGTCTTACACCCTATCTCAGCCATCAAAACCCCACTTACCTTTTTTGTTTTCATATCAATTCACTATATAAACCCTCAATTTTTTTTTACCATTTTAATTATTTCTGCTTAGTTATATTTTTATTTTGATTTACATTCACTTTTTTTCCTTCATGTCTTATTCAACAAATCTTTTTGCACTTACTGCAGCACCAAAAAGAGCCATTTCACCAGTTGACAAAGCCAACATCCCTCGACCTTATAAATGTCCTATATGTCCCAAGTCCTTTTATAGACTTGAGCATCAAACTCGCCACATTCGCACACATACAGGAGAAAAACCTCATCAATGCACTTTTCCTGGATGTGCAAAAAGATTCTCTCGCTCTGATGAATTAACTCGTCATGTACGTATTCACACTTGTCCCAACAAGCGACGTGTACGCAAAAGCACCAAAACAGCGAAGAAGGGTGATCTTCAAGCTCAGCCAATCGCTCTTGCCCGCTCCACACCCCCTTCTCCTGCTCTCTCTGCTAGTTCAGGCTTCTCACATCACTCAGATTCCGAGGAGTTTTTATTCACACCCGATCAATCACCTATTCTCTCACCCGCCATCTTATCACCTATTGGATCTCCAAAAATGTCCATGTATAAGCTTGCACCCTTAGAATGCAACCAATTTGAGTTTGTTGCTTTACGACCCTCACCTTCCTCCAGCCTTTTAGACTTGTTGGAAAGACCCCCACAAGCACGTGTGCTGCCTCCTATCAATTCCTCAAGTCATTTTATGCCCGAAAAATCATCACTTCCCTCCATTCATTCTATTGTCCCATTTTAACTATGTTATATAGCTTCATATTTTTAAGCATTCATTATTGTAGATTTCATTATCCTACCCCTTTCCTTTAACTGTATAGAATTACAAAACATATCCAAAGAATATACTTTATTGTCATGTACATATATAAAATAAAATAAAATCTAAATTATAAAGTTAAGTTGTACGAACATCCCCGGAAATTACGCTGATTAAAAACATGAATTCAGGAATTACCCAGATTTTCCCAGATTTTTAATCTTGTTGCCTTTTTTTTTTGATTATCAAAGCTTTCTTCCTTTTCCCGATCATGTTCTTTTTTACTATTTGCTGTGTTTCTTTTATGTTTCAGGGTCTTGAAAAAACCGAAAAGAATACGGAAAAGCGATGAACCAATATACACGTGGCTAATGGAAGGAGATGGTGAAAAAAAAATTGACGCAATCTTATTCGATTAATTATTGGTCATCAAATCAGTCTGCCTCTTATCTTGTAATCTTCACTCCCCGCACGTTATTCTACTGGGTAGTGATTGGACCGTTCTTTCAGGGACCATTCCCCCGTAATCAATTCAATCATCGTATTCCCGTTCCCTACCGCCTTGATAGGCTTGATTTGTAACTTTGATCCACATTCATTTAAAAACTATTCATTTATTATATGATGTTTCAATGCATACGAAAAAACTTAACTCAATTAAATAAATTCAGCTAAGCTGATTCAATAAATAGAAACCAAAATTGAAACAGATTTTATTCTTATTTTTGTTGATATACCATGGCTCATTTTTTTACAAGCCATGGAATCTGATATACAGGCTTCCAAAAGTGTCCAATGAAAAGGAATTTGGATACACGGTTTATATTATTTCCATGGATATATATACATATATATATATATATTTATTTATTTAAACCCAGTTTTTTCAGGGCATCATCTCAAAAAAATATCACTCAATCAAATCTTGAATTTTTCTCCCATGCTTCAAAGTGGCAAAAAAAGCTGTACTCCCAAATCGCATGATTACTGGTTTTATATTACATTTATTGTCACATAATGTATCTTTAAGGTTCCAACCTATATCACTTTTACTCGAGGAAGCAAAAGATTGCATCCAACTTTCTATAATATATAGTTTTCTGACCGATGTCTCTTTTCTCTTGATTAATTGATTCCGTTATTTTCCTTCTAAGTGATTATGGTAGCAGGTAGTACAGCAAATGTCATTAAAAAAAGGGCTTTATGCTAATCAGTGTAATACAAACCAAACCTTATAAGCTTTTTTTTATTGATATAGCTTTATGATTTTTTCGATTGTGTTTTCTAATAAACTTCTCTTTGGAAAATAATTTTAACGAGTTAAAATGAACAAAGAAACATTGATTCAGAATGAGAAAACTAATTTGTACTTTAACGGATCTTCCTAAAAAAAAAAATAAACTTCAAAATCTACAATAGTAAAATCGAAAAAGAGAGGGCCATTGAGAAGATCTATATTTTTTTAAGAACAATATCTTCTATTTACATTTCAGTAAAAAAAATCAATGGTTATTAATATTTGTGGCTGTATGAAAAGCTAGTTTTTATGACCTATTGTATACTCTATACTTTCTTTTTTCCAGAATAAAAGAATAGCCATTAAAAAACCGATTAGTAGATCTCTATCAGAAAATAAATGACAAACGGCTATTTTTTCCTCTGTTTTTTTTAAGACATATAACTATTTTATAAATAGTTAAACTAGAACCATCAATAATATTACTTTCTGATTTTTAACTATAACATTTTGGACTATTAACGTAGCGATTTCAAAAAAAAAATATCGATGAGAAAACGAAATCGTTTGCTTATGATGTATATGGAATGTTCTT
>MU622327.1:161953-176303 GCA_025399235.1 Backusella circina FSU 941 | reverse complement strand
CGCCTCAAGTGTTAAAACTAGTTCTGGCATCGCTCTTTGTACCAACTGACTTGAGCTAAAAGACCTTTCTTCTTCCTGAAGAATTGAGAGCACCTGTTCTTCAAATTGTTTGTATTAGTCAGTTTGAAACAAAGAGCAGCTCCAAAGTTGATGGTTGGGATACTTTTTTTTTAAAGCAACAGAGTCCTGCATGTATGTATATTTTTAAAGTTCTTGTTAATTAACATTATAAAGACTAGATAACATTAACATTTACCTGAAGAAATACTATATGAAGTTCCGAAAGCAGCAGCAAAAAGTTTGGACCAGCGATATCTTCTTGGATGCCACTATCACGATTTTTGAACTTCTCTTGCCAGAACTCAATATCGGGAAATATAAGCACTTGAAGGTTCATAGGTGGCAAAATGACTGCACGTGGCAAAAAATAGTTTTCATCACGGCCTGAAAAGCCAGCCAAGCTTTTCATTGCCTCAATTGAAAGGCTAGAGACATAGTAACCTACCATGCGGTCAGTCCCCCACCTTCCAACTCTTCTTTGTTGATCTCCAGAAACATTTTCTTGTGCAATCATGTTCAAAGCACTTTTTCGACTAGCATGAATTACTTTGCTGGTGTGAATTCCAACCTTTTTAAAAGTGGTTTTATAGATTTTGTGCTGCGTAGTATATTCGATCGGCACGAATGGACTTTCTCCTTTCACTACACAAGTCCCATACCAAGTATCACGTCTTGTAAAGTCTGGGAAAGTCTCATTTTCGAAATGAAACCTTGAAAAAAGATTTAGTGCAAGAGCACCAACAGAGCAAACTTCGACTTGACGGTGTCTTACAGACGATCCGTATTCAATTTTTCCATGCTGGTTGGTCTTTCCAAATGTTATCGTAGCCACAAGAGACAGACACCGAGAGACACCTTGGTTCTCAATTTCAAGTGAAAACAAGTCTGCAAATTGCATTCCAATAATTGTTTGGTTACGGCAGAGCATTGCGTGGCTCAAAAGAAAGCAGAGCCTATCTCTTGATCCAAGAGGGCAGTTTTTTTCGGTTAAAAAATAGTGGCAGACTTTTTCTAGCTCAATCTTTGTATAGCCATGATTAAGGGTGTTTTTTCCTCGGTCTTCAAAGTTACTTCTTCTGTTTTGAGCCCTTTTCTTCTCAAGCGTATCAAGATAAGTTCTTACAAGTGACCCACGAGCTACACCATTAGGATTCATGCCTAATGCCTTTTGTGTGGTACACAAATCTGAAACAGCCTTCACATAGCTAAGGACAGATTCTTTTCCTAAAGGGATAGCACTACCATCTTCGTTTTTTCTGAACTTACGACCACGCTTTGAAACAAAATCATCAAGAAAAAAACTAAGCTTCGAATCGTTGACAATTTCACCATCACTGAATCTTTTTTCAGAACACCATTCTTTAATATTTGACATTTTATATTTGCTAGTACTTTAGCATAGTGTAGTACCAAATAGCTATCTAAAATTAAAAACTTATACAAGCCTTCCATTCAGATTGTTTGGCATCATAGGCCTTTAACGTATTGACAGGGCGATGTGTCATACTTTCAGCGAGTATCATTTGATTACTATAATGCATTGCCGCATTATTATCGATCATACGCTGAATATCTTGATTATTGACGGTACTGCTGCTGCTACTGCTGCTGCTAGCTTTCTGAGAGTTCATTTTGTTAAAGAATAGAGTTTTGACACAAAGATAAAAAGAAATTTTTTTTTTAAATAATATTTGTGATTTAAGGAACCGATTTTTTTTTTTTATCCACTGAGTTGTTTTTTGGGAAAAAACTATTAGCATGAGTCTGAGTATGAGTCTGAGAGTGCAGAAATGAAGGTATTTTGAAGGTATTTCCGAAAATTTAAGCGGATGACTCAAAAAGATTTTTTTTTCAATTTCACTGCTTAATTTTGAGGTCACATGATAAAATACCTTGAGTCTGACTGAGTCTGACTGAGTCTGGAGGTCAAGATACTGTCTTTTTCAAGAAAATGAGAAAAATTTTCAAATTATTGAGAAAACTTTGTCAAATTAATGAATATTTAATGAGAAAATGCTGATGACAAGAAAATTAGGCCGAAAGGGAGACTAAGGTGAGAGAACTAAAGGGGGATAAGTTCATGATCCAACCCAATGAATAATAACACAAAGGGATATGTTTAAGTGTCTAAATAGATCCCATCCATCGTCAACTTCCTTCTGATTCATGGTATTGACAACATGCTTTGGTTCTCTACTCTATGGATTGCCTTTGTTTATACAATTATTATCTGTTCTCAATAATTCTCAAAATAATCCCATTAATTTGTAATCTTTTCTCAATTTCTTGAAAAAAACAGTAATATGATTGAATATATAATCTAATTTTGAGACAGTCTGTCTTTCTCCTTATGCGAAACAAGAAAAGTGCTTTTTAACTTGTTTTTACCCATTGATTGAGGCGATAACTTTAGGTATAAATGAACATTTGGAAATTCCAAGTTAATATCTAAAATAACTGACAGTTTCTCGTCCTTTCGGTAATTTTTATCCATTCTCTCTAATACTTTGAACAAGAAACTAAGTGAATTGAAAGGCTAAAGTAAATCCAGAGAATCTTGTTGGATATCAAAAGACACCCAACAAATGTAGGTCACATGACCAGAAATAGCATCTAAAAAGTGCATCACTCAATTTCATCTTTTTTTCTTCTTTATCATTTAAATAAAACATGGGAAATTCACAATCGACGGAAGGGAGTAATAACCTAATAGCTTCCTATCAAAGAAGGCGTAGTAGAAGCAGTAGCTCGGCCTCTTTACAAAAGAGCATTCCACCTACAGCCTCATCTTCTACTTCTTCCACTTCTTCAAAAAAGCAACAATCCTTTCAACTTTCTGAACCGGAATCGGAACAACAACATAGCTCTGTAGAACCAGTACCAATCGCAACAAAATCAAATACCATGTGGTCTCCAACTGTACCTGCTATTCAAGAACATAATCCTATAAGTCCTGTAGACACTATCCCAACAAACAACGAAAACAACGGTAATAGGAATAGCCATAATGTTGTTATTGTAGAACCTGCGATAGGCGGAGAAAATGGAGAAGAAGAAGACGAAGAAGAAGAGGTAGTAAAGTCGACTCATACAACAACTGCACCAGTATCAACAGGAAAATCAGGTTGGGTATCAAGTACAGGAGGAGCCAGTCCTTGGGGTGGATCTCTATCATCATCAGCATCCTCTCACCACCGTGCATCTATCAGTGGGCCTTATTACCGCACACGCGGCATGAGTGTCACACGTGACTCTGAAAACGATGAAGATCTTTCAAAGTTTACTACGACAGCAGCATCAACAGTAGCAACATCACAAGCAAACAGCACCAGTGTAAATGCCTCTCCTACTTCATCAACGACTGTATCTCAACAACAAAGAGCCCCTATTACCTCTCCCAAATCGAATGGTAATGACATCAGTAAACCTATTTCATCTTTTACTAAAGCCTTGTTCAATAGGTGTTCCTACTATTATTACATGGACACAAGGAGGAAACAATGTTTATATCACAGGTACATTTAACGGATGGAAGCACAAGCTAAAATTAGTGAAAAGGTAAGATGGTAATAGGTTTATCAAAACAAGCAACATTGATATATTAAATGAGTACAGTACGCACGACTTTACTTTAGTGTTAGAGCTACCACCTGGAACGCATCGACTCAAGTTTATTGTAGATGATGAATGGAAATGTTCTAATGATATGGAAACAGCCACAGATCCAGATGGTAATCTTGTAAACTATTTACAAGTTATGAGCGAAGATGAAGAGAATGAGTGTGACTTTGATGACAATGATAGATCTACAGTGTCATCTTCTTCGGGTTCTGTTTCAACCGAGAAATACTCAAATGTCATCCCACCAGAACTTTTACAGCTAGCATCCATTATGTCAGATCAGCAGAACAATGAAGGTGAAAATACGGAAGCCTTACAAAAGAAGGCATTATCGAGTTATGAAAAAAAACAGCCTGAGCCACCAGGACTGCCTCCACATCTTGAAAAGGTGTTACTTAATTCACAAACGATAAGCGAAGAAGATAATTCGATACTGCATGAACCAAACCATGTTACACTGAATCATCTTTATGCTTGTTCCATCAAAGATAACGTAATGGCTCTGGCAACAACATCAAGATATCGCAAAAAGGTAATTATTACTCTTATTATAAGCTTATATATAAATATGTGTACATGTTATTAATCAAAATATTGATTTAGTATGTTACTACAATGTATTATCGTCCTGTTTTCCCTAAAAACTAGCTTTTGTTTTGTTTTTTATTTTCTTCTCTTTTAATAAACAAACAAAAATGGAGTGAGTAAATAAGTTTATTAATAAATGCCAAATATGAAATGTAGGGTAGGATGGTAAGTTAAAACAAAACAAAAGGTAGACTACAATGTGTATGGTTCATCTGGTAAATTCGATCCAAAATAATAAACAGGACTTGTATCATTTTGCTTGTTTCTCTGAGCAATGATTTGAGCTGTAAAAGTACTGTCTCTGGCACAAACATCGGGTTCACCAGCAAGAAATGCTTCTGCTTGAATGGCTATAATTTTATCTAATATGCCCAACCACCCACTATCTATACGATTGGCATTATTTTTGATATCAAGTTGTTTTGGGATGTGAATTAGATTCCATTGTGGTGGTGGCGATGTTGCATTATTTTCACCGTCATTGTTCGGCTCAATTAAAGTTACGTTTTTATGTGCATAAAGGTATTGGATTGCTCTGTGGTGAATGGGTTTAATACGATGATAATTAAAAGTATCGGAAGGAGACCGGACCCACGATATCAGTTCATCATTAGAAGCGAGTTCTTGGATGGCTGAATCTTGTTGTTCTTTTGTAAATGTGTGTGGGTAATCTGTAAGTAAAAAAACATTCATGCCCGAAAAGTTGGCATTCAGAGTCGAAACAAGATTTTGAGCACAATCGAGCAAGATGTCTGTGTCAGACCGGATCGTCTCCATTCGCCAATGAACCGCTACATAAGGTTCTATATCACGAACTATTTTTTTAGACAAGTCTACTAGCACTTTACTGTATGGAATAGGCTCTGAGGCTTCTATTGTTCTCATAAATTGATGACTTTATGATGTGATATATAATGGCAAAAGTATAAGCACACATAGTTCATTTGTTATTACATTAAAGATAGATTTAATTACCCTTTTGCATAAAACAGGTCTATCACCTCAATTTGATCGTGTTCATAGTGATACTGATTTCCATTAATTTGTTTCTGTTTATGTATATCAACCGAATCTCCTCTTAAAAAAGTGGCAACTTTGTCTTTTCCAACTCGTTTGTACTGTTCCCCCTTTTCCCAATTCATTATTGGCGTATATGAGAGAATAGGCTCTGTAGCATAATCAAAGCATTCCTCTTTTTGTTTTAAGTAATAGTCTAGAGAGGACTGCTCGTCCTTGATTACAAAGAGATTTGATGTTGCAGGTACTCCGATTTTGTGTCGTTCCTGTAACCATGACTTATAGTCATTCATGGTGATTGAGTGAAAATACTTTCTATTTGAGGCTGCCCAATCCATGTCATAATAAAAATCAAAACTGTGCTCCTTACAGCCACCGATACGTGAACCCCCAACGTTTGGTAGCACGATCGTTCTATTCGCAAGTCCTGCAGTAAATGAAATATGTCGAAGGTGGGTTTGTGATCTTGTTTCTAAATATGAAGTTGAAGTGTTATTAAACATGAATACATTTAGTGAGGAGTAATCCATATATTAACCTTGTTCTGGAAGATGTATAAAGTTGATGAATTTACATGGTCCTTTACAATATTTATAATCAATGGATCTTCGTTTGTTATTTATTGTTTCTATCGTATCATTGTCTATTAAAGATGATTCTTGGGTGTATCTTTGAAATCCATAGTATGTAACCAATAATATAGTGGAAATAAGAATAATCGTGTATAAATTTACTACAAAGTTATTCTTATGAAGCATATCGATTATTATTAAAGAAGCAGAAGAAGAAGAGAAAAAAGGAGGAAGAAAAAGAATAAGCCGCTTTTACGAGTTATTTGTTTGTTTATTGAAGGGTTTTATTTATCCAAAACTAGTACTTCAATTTAATTATTGATAAGCGCGTTTGTTCCTCCTATTTCTTAAACATGCATTCATTTTTCCTTCTCCTATTTTATATATAAATACATAATCAATATTGTAGTTCCTTTTCATTGTTAAATTTTAATGATATGTTGTATGTAATTGCAAAATAAAATCATTGCGTTTCAGCCTTATTTTCTTAGTATTGTGGCCCCTTTTTGTATACTATCCTATGACTGGTCATTTTAAATGGAAGTTGAGCCACATTTCCATATTTGTCTCATCAAAAATATACATTTAGTTTCACGTCTCTTTTAAGGACATTACTATCTGATATTTGCTGATCTCATCTCAGGCTTTTCTTTTCCTTGTTTGTATTTGAGGCTACTCTCATCTTCATCAGCAAATAAAATTTCATAGGGTAGTTATCGTCACCATTTTTTGGATGGTCAAGAGTATAAAGCAATCTCAGGAAATATTTGGAACTTATTCTTATTCAAAGACTCTCACAATGTAAACGATGTTTACAAAGTAATAAATTGCAATAAATAGTACATTCAAGACTATGCTATCTATGTATGGTAATGCTACCCCTTTATATAAATTTATTTGAGAATGGATTTATTCATGTTGTCTTTTTCAAGAAAATGAGAAAAAGTTTCAAATTGTTGAGAAATATTTCCAAATTAATGAGAAAAGTTTGAATATTTAATGGGAAAATGCTGATGATAAAAAAAAAATTGACTAAAAAGGGAGACTAGGGTGAGAGGACTAATGGGAGATAAGTTCATGATTCAACCCAATGAATAATGACACAAGGGGATATGTTTAAGCGTCTAAATGGATCCTATCTATCGTCAGCTTCCTTCTGATTCATGGTATTGACAACATGCCTGCACACTTTGGCTCTCCACTCTATTGATTATCTTTTTTTATACAATTATTATTTTTTTCTCAATTACTCTATTTACTTTTCTCAATTATTTTTCTCAATTTCTTGAAAAAAACAGTATATCACGAGATAGGGACTTCACCTTACATTGTAGTGTAAGGTGTCTAAATATACGGTAATAAGAGAGTGTAGGATAGGGTGAATACGATATCACCGAAAGAGTGTGTTTAGAATTATAAGACGATATAGTTCATTGGATTACCTATCTAAAAGCAAGACAAGTTTTATAACATATATTCTGCAGTAGTAATTCCATAAACAACGCTGATATCCATGTACACATATAGCATTAAGATCTTTTATTGTTTATGTTGCACGAATGGTAACAAACAAATGGGGTGGGTAATTTCTATTCCATAACCTTATTGTTCTTAACAATATCACTAAAATGTGGACTTCAGTATAGTTTTTATTGTTATTATTAATATTGTTGTATACCAGAGTAATTCAATTAGTATGTCGAGAAAAAAAATCACAGAGTAATCGGTATATAAGTGATAATGTTATCCTCAAGGTATTTTTGACTCTTGTTATATATGGTTGTTAGTACATATATGATTATTCAAGATCAATCTCCTTTTATGGAATTGGTTTGGTTTCTCGTTCTGATTTTGTTATTTTTGCTGCGGTCAGGATGAATTTCATATTTATACCCTGCTGCAGATCTGAAAATTGTATAATTCTCAGGTTTATTACATAAAACGTAGCACAAATTTTTTATAATCAAGTGGAGCCTTTTTTCTTTTCAGAAACCACAAAAAAAATCGAACGCCTCCAAGTTCTTCCAATACCCTTATTTATTCACATTTTTAAAATGACTAAAGAAGATAATTGTGGTGACAAAACAGTACCGACGAAAGAAATTGACGATATAAAATCAACAGATCAAAAAAAACCTTTCGGTTTATTTAATAAAAACAACAAAAATGACGACCAAGAGAAGAAAAAGGGGGTACCGATTTATAAACTTTTTCGATTCTCAAGTACCTACGACAAAGTATTGATATTGTTGGCGATTATATTTTCAGCAGGAACAGGTGTTTTGACGCCATTTGCTGTTATATTTATGGGAGATTTTCTCAATGAATTATCCAACACGCTTACTCTCGGAGATACCTCAAAGCTCTTGGAAGCCACTTTACCAATCATTAAAACATTTGCTTACTTGGGTGCAGTTTTAACAGTCTCTGCCTATATCTCAAATTGTTTTTGGGTTCTTACTGGTGAGAATCAAACACAGCAGATCAAAAAAGCCTACCTGAACTCCATCATGAATCAAGATATGGCATGGTTTGATAAAGCTGAAGATGGGTCACTTACAACTAGACTTGCGTCAGACACTCAAATCATTCAAGACGGTATCTCAGAAAAATTTGGGTTCATGGTTAATGGTATTTTTCAATTTCTTTCGGGGTTTATTGTTGCCTTTGTCAAGGGGTGGAATCTCGCAATTGTTCTACTGGCTTCGGTTCCAGTTATGATGATTGCAGGAGTAATTATGGGACACTTTACCACTAAATACACGCTTGAATCTCAAAATAACTATGCTGAAGCTGGTTCTATCTCAGAGCAGGTGTTTTCTGGTATTCGTACCGTTTACTCATTTTCATTACAAGAACGCTTCTCTGAAATATATGAACACAAATTAGATAAAGCATTTCGTGCTGGTGTCAAACGTGGGAATGCACTTGGGTGCGGTTTCGGTATATTTTTGTTTTCTGTTTTTGCTGCTTATGGTCTTGCTTTTTGGTATGCTCCCCGTCTTATGATAGAGGGTAAACTTGAAGGAGGTACCATTTTGGTTGTGTTTTATTCAATGATGCTGGGCGCTCAGTCACTTTTGGAACTCCCACCTAATCTAAAAGCCATTTCTAGTGCCTCGGGTGCAGCTTATAAGATTTTTGAGACCATTGATAGAGTGCCCGAGATCAATAAACAGGCTCCAGGTTTTATTCCTCATGAGTTGAAGGGCTGTATTCAGTTTGATAATGTCAAGTTTAACTACCCTACTCGTCCTGATATTCCCATCTTGAAGGGGCTCAATTTGAAAATCGTTCCAGGACAGACTGTTGCCTTTGTGGGATCATCCGGTTCCGGGAAATCTACCTTAATCCAGCTCTTACAGAGATTATATGATCCCATTGATGGCCAGGTGCTTTTAGATGGCCATGATCTAAAGAAACTAGATGTTTCATGGTTGAGATCACAGATGGGTGTTGTTAGCCAGGAACCGGTCTTGTTCAATATGTCTATACGCCAAAACTTGTTGTTGGGTGTACCTGAAGGTGTTACTGTGACTGAAGAAGACTTGAAGAGAGCGTGTACTGAGGCCAATTGTCACTCGTTTATTTCAAAGTTACCTGATCGTTATGATACCATGGTAGGTGATCATGGTGGCATGCTGTCTGGCGGTCAAAAACAGAGAATTGCTATTGCTCGTGCTATTTTGAAGAATCCATCTATCCTTTTATTGGATGAGGTATGTATATATATTTGTTTCGATGAATTTAATTCACATATATTAATGCCATTTTCTTTTAATTAAGGCTACCTCTGCCCTTGATACTCAGTCTGAGCGTCTTGTTCAACGTGCTTTGGATGCTGCTTCTGTAAACCGTACTACTATTGTCATTGCTCATCGTCTTTCCACTATCCATAACGCCGATCTTATTGCTGTGATGAACCAAGGCGAAATTATCGAGCAGGGTACACATCAAGAGCTCCTCCAACTCAATGGCATGTATGCCAATCTTGTTAAAATACAGGAAGTACTTTTGTCACAGAAAATTGATAATGGAGATGATATTACCGTTGATGAAGATGAGATATTTGTTGCTGAACTTAAAGCAAATGGACACTTAGAACCGTATGAGGAGATAAGCAATACCTTGTTTGATAGAAAAAATGGTGATATGTTTGAAAAAAAAGATGGTGCCGTAATCAAGATAGAAGAGGCTGGTATGGATGCTTTTAAGTTGAAACTCAAAAAGTTAAAAGAGAAAAAAGAAAACGCGAAATCCCAAAAGAGTCCTGTAAAACGCGTCTTTTACCAGATGAGGCCTGAATGGTCTTACATTTCTATTGGCGTGCTTGGTGGTATAATTGGTGGTTCTTTAAACACTGTTTTCGGCCTATTATTAGGAAAAGTGGTCACTATAGTTATTGTTCCGGGTTATGATCTCAATCCTGGTCCTTTCCAAGGGGTTAATCTCTATGCGTTCAGTTTTTTTATCATTGGTGTTGTTTGTTTCTTTGCGTACAGCTCCCAAATTATATGTTTTGAAGTTGCAGGAGAAAAATATTCTAGACGCCTTCGTGCCATTTTATTCCGTAAATACATGGAGCAAGAAGTTGGTTTTTATGATCAAGATGACAACAGCACTGGTGCACTGACAACAAAACTCGCCATAGATGCCAAAAATGTGAACGAAATGATTACAATAGTAGCAGGTGATATTATTCAGGTAGTTATTATAACAATTGTCGGTAAGTTTGAATAAATTTATAGCTATATACGTGTCTCCTAAAAACTGCTTTTTAAATAAAAACAGGTCTTATAATCGCTTTTGTTTATTCTTGGGCAATATCCCTTGTTGTACTCTGCATTGTTCCTTTTATCATTGGTGCTACTTACTACGAAATGCATATTCATAATGATTTTGAAGACAGTACAAAAAAAGCTAGCGCCCAATGTGGAGATATTGCTGGTGAGGCTATAAAAGAAATTCGCACTGCCACTGCACTGAATTGTCAAAGCTTTTTTGAAGACAATTATGCCAAAGCAAACGAAAGACCTCATCGATTAGCAAGAAAAAAAGCAATTCTTTCCTCCATTGGCTTTGCTCTTTTGAAGGGATATACCATGTACATATCTGCCATCGTATTTTATGCTGGTATACGCTTTATTATAATGGGAATTGTTGATTTTCAAGGGATGTATGTTTCCATGACGGTTTTGACTATTTCTAGTGAACAATTAGGCCGATGTTCCGCTTTTATCAGAACTTTTACAAAAGCTAAAATTGCAGCTATCTCCATATTTGAAGTCGTTGATCGTGAGCCTAATATTAATCTTAGAATGGAAGGCAAGGAGCCTCCTGTTAATTCACTTCATGGTGATATCGAATACAAAGATATTGAATTCAGTTATCCTGCTCGTCCTGATAATAAAGTTTTCTCTGGTCAATTCAATATTCAAGGAAAGGCTGGTATGACTATTGCTCTGGTTGGTCCTTCAGGCTGTGGCAAATCGACTGCTATTGGCATGCTCCAACGCTGGTATGATCCTTTTCAAGGCGAGATATCCCTGGATAACAATACTATAAATTCATTTACCCTTCGCAATCTTAGAGCCCACATGGCTGTTGTGGGACAGGAGCCTATCCTGTTTGATATGAGTATTCGAGAAAATGTTGAATTTGGAATCGATAAAGAAACTCATGGTTCCGATATCACTCTAGAACAAATTGAAAAAGCTTGCAAGTCTGCTAACATTCATGATTTTATCATTAGTCTGCCTGATGGTTATGATACTCGTGTCGGCGATAAGGGTTCTCAGCTCTCTGGTGGTCAAAAGCAACGCATTGCTATTGCTCGTGCACTTATCAGAAATCCTACTGTCTTACTTTTAGATGAAGCTACCTCCGCCTTGGATAGTGACTCTGAAAAGGTTGTGCAAGCCGCATTAGATAGTATCATCGAAAAGAATAATCGCACCACAATTACTATCGCCCACAGACTCTCCACCATCCAAAATGCTGATCTGATTTATGTTATAAAAGACGGAGCTGTTGCTGAACAAGGAACCCATTGGGAACTTTTAGAATTAAATGGCATCTATAGAGGGCTTGTTATTGAGCAATCCCTTACCGTCTAAAAGCCATAAAAATACCTATATTACTGATTTTTAATCAAAACAAAATTTATAAACTAATAAAAAGCTTTTATTTACTACATCACAAATTAGTAGCAGTATTATATGGTAGAGAATGATTCTCTCTTAAACAGATAAGTATATATATATATATATTATTTCTAAAATTAGCGATGAAGAATACTGTGATAGAGTTTCTTCAGTTATAATGACTTACATTCTTGATGAAAAGTAGGACTTGAGCTCATTATTTTATTTACAGGTAAGATGTCCTTAAATTATGAGTAAAATAGAAAAATATACCCTTCTTCCCAGCCATTTGTATACACCATGTTTTTCCCACTACCAAGCCTAATTCCTGTGCTGTTTATTTCAAGAAATTGAGAAAAAATAAAACTTTTTCTCATTTTCTTGGACCTCACTCTTGGAACGAGGCTGTGCAAGAATCAACAAATCGATATAAACTGTTACACAATAGCTCCGTCATCAACTAACCAACCTAAAAATCATCCAGGATTGTTCCCTGGGGGTTACCACCACTGATTTGATATTTTAATTAAGAAAATAATCGATTTTCGAAAAAAAGTTGTATGTATAAAAGTTGTCTACAATAATGTTTAATAGTAAAGAAATAAAGAAAAAATACATGAATGATTCTGTTGTTCGGTGGTGCTTTTTTTTTTGCATAAAACGGTTCTAGTGATTTTAAGCGGAAGCAGCTTCAGCAGCAAACTTCTCCTGTGCACGATTAACTTTATCTTTAAATGTGCTAATAACCTCAGCAGGCTTTTCAGCCTTGAAGATACCAGTACCAGCAACAATGACATTAGCACCAGCATCTGCAGAGGCATCAATGGTTTCCAATGATAAACCACCATCAACTTCGATATCCAAGTTGGGGTATTTGCGACGGAGAGTCTCGACCTATCATCATATCCCATAAGTATCATACACCTCTTAACTATGTTTCTTCTCTCTCGTTTTTTTTTTTTTTTTTTACCTTTGGCATACACTGAGCCATAAATCTCTGACCTCCAAAACCAGGTTCAACAGTCATTACCAAGATCATATCACATTGCTCGGCAACAGGACCAATGACTTTCTCAACGGGAGTTCCAGGTTTGAGAGCAACACCAGCTTGCATACCTGCATCATGAATTTGCTTGATCAAAGCAATGGGGTCTTCAGTTGCCTCGATATGAAAAGTATACATTTGTCCACCAGCTTTTTTGATATCATCAACCCATTGAGATGGGTTTGAAACCATCATATGACAATCTGTATATATCATAAGAATCTATCCTTCTCCTTTTCTTCCTTTTCTTCCTTTTTTTCTTATCATCACTTACCAAAGTAGGCTTCAGTATGAGGACGGATGGCTTGAATAATAGGTGCACCCCAAGTAAGGTTAGGTACGAAGTGACTAAAAAAAATCACTTCATGATAAATACTAACTTTCTTTCGTTTTTTTTTTTATTATTATTAATATTTTACCCGTCCATAACATCTAATAAAAACATTAATATGCATCCCTGAGTTTTTTCATTTGTTTTGATATCATTATATATACTTACCAAGGTGAAGCCACTCAGCACCATCTTTTTCCATACGCTTTGCCTCGACAGCGAGGTTGGCAAAGTCAGAAGAGAGCATAGAAGGGGAAATCTTGGCAATAGGCATTTTTTTTTTTGGGGTAAAAGAAAAGAAAAACAGATACACGTCTTCTCAGTGTAATAATTAAAAAAAATTAGAAACACAGTCACTTGTTCTATGCATTGAGACTCAAAAAAAGGACTTTCAAAGAGTGTGCATTAATATTTCCCTTTTATAAGACAAAACCATTAAAGATCATATATGGACATAATAAAACTTTTTTTTATTTTAGTTTATAAGTAAATATAAACAACAATATAGAAGATAAAGAAGAAAAAAAGAGGAAAAGGAAAGGAAAGTGGCTTTTTGAAATAAAGTTATAAAATTGTTACATAATCAATAGAAACACATGCTCCTTCGCTTTTTATTTGGATAAAAAATGAAAAAAAAACCGTCGTTTAAGTAAGCAAGACCCTTCTCTTTTTTTTCCTGAAAAATAGAAAGAAAAAGCCAAACAAACTATTAACTGTACTCCCTGTGTCTTTGCCTCACCAAACATTATGAATTGGACAAATACATTATTTTAAAAACCAAAATAAATGGAAAAAAAAAATAAATAAGTAATTTATCTATAGTGTCAATAATAACGTACTAGTTAATTTGTTCATTTGATTAACAGATTAAAAGATAATGTTAAAGGAGAATTTTTTTAATTCGTAATTGATCTAGTAAAATTACCGTCTAACTGTTATTTTAGTAATTGCTCGAAAATCTCTATACTCCTTC
>MU622327.1:134584-161928 GCA_025399235.1 Backusella circina FSU 941 | reverse complement strand
CGCCATTTTCTAGGTTAATGCATTTCGTTGGACATACGAAACCTTCTTTTTTTTATATTTTCAACTCAAACTTATTAAAGAATTTGATCTTTATTCCCAACAGCATGTTCTAATAAACTATTAACTTGTAAAAATCAGTAACTTTATTGCTTAGGAATAGCACACTCCATCTAAACGGAAGTACTGAAGGATCCTATCATATTTTCCAGGGATCTTTTTTTATCTTTGCTCTATCGAGATATTATTTGTCCCAAAAAAAGAAAAAAAGATGTAGTACCGTCACTTTATTTCACCGATATAATCGTAACGGAATTATATTTGATAAAACACTAAAAAAAGAGTAAAGAATATGTGCAATAAATCAGCTTTATTTTTTTTTAGTTCAATTATATAAGCGATGAAGAATTTGATATAAAACCAACTAGTATTTCGTGGCTTTCAACAATTATCGTTAGACAAAAAAAGAACACTAGTATAGCAAAGAATTGACAACTATGGTAAATTTTTATACTATAAAACATTTTAGCCAAAACTTAAGAAATCTAAGTTATGGTTGGGACCCACTACCTAACCAAACGATCCAGATTTATCAATCTAGAGTATAATCACGATTAATTCGTTATTATTGTTTAATTACCTCTTCATGACTACAACAAACTTTATAAGAACTTTAATCTTGAGATAGTAAAACTTCCTATTATATAGCCAGAAATGAAAACAGAACTATCAAACATTTCATCTCAAAAATGGCACTTTTAGACGTTTAACATTCTAATGATATTTCAACATAAGTACCGACGCATCTTTTCGTTATAATTTGATAAAGTACATTAAATGAAAATGCTAATAAACAAAATTAAATAAACTAGCACAAGGTTTAGCCTTTTCAAAAAGGAAAAGTGTAAAGAAAACATATATTTTTGAACACGCACGCTTAGACACACAAGTAGAATAACATTATTATTTGTTTTCCGAGTAGCTCAAAGGGATAGAATTATTGTATACGATGTTTCCATTATAATATTAGTTTTATCTTTATTCTCATCTGTAACACTATCGAAGTCTTGTCAATGGTTTTTATTATCTTTTTTTAGTTACAATGTAATACCAAAAGAGCATCATGATGCGATAATACAGATAGTAATAAAAATAATTTCATATAAATAAATCCGAGTCACTAATCCTATTCATATGATAAGAAGGAGAGGATAAAGATAGTGCTTAATATCGTAATACGTCACATACAAAATAGACATATATAAAGTATAAAGCTTTATATTTCTAATCTTTATTTGAAAATAAATGCATCATGGAACTGACTAATGCACTAACTTGGGAAACGAGGTAAAAACAATTATTTTTCTTTACTTCACGTAAATGAAAAAAACTAAATATAAGTAGAATAAGCGTATTGAATATTAAAGTTTAAATAAAGGGTGTACATAAGGAAAATTCGTTAACCCTTTCCAAGAACAAATTCACCTTTATATTTGGGATTTATATTCATATGAACATGAGCATTCGTATTCATTGTAATATAGTAAAATTCGTATATGAAGTTCTTATAATAATTTTTTATAACAGTAAATGCTATATAATACGAAAGATGTTGATGTATTACTTCATCTAGAACTAAAAAAAAATCGGTAAAATAGTACCGTCTTTTATTTCTCATTACTTCGAAAAGGGCTAAAAAAGTAGGTTATTTTTCTACGGGTGTTCAATCATGGGTTCCTTTTTTGGATAACCTTGTTTATTTAATTTTGTGCTTTTTTAATGAGAAAAAAGTAAAGAGTAGAAAACGGTATAAAATATTAATAATGGTAAAAATATGTAGAAAAAAAATACTATTAAACATAAACTGGCGATAGTGCTCAAAACTGTTTAATATTCGCTCTGTTTTTTAAAAAAACTAAGACATTTTCGAAAAATAAGAAACAAAAAAAATTTAGTGGGTTACATCAATGATGTTTTATTATTAAAGAATGAGAAATACTTGTGAAAAAATTTGCAGAACTCTTTCTATTTAAAGATAAATATCTTCTTATTATTACTAACGTCTATCGATCCGAGTGTTCCCTTCACTTTATAAATAAAGTTTCTTCATCTCCACGTGTCACTTTCTCTTTTATCCTTCTTTTTTTTTTTATTACTTATTCTTTGTATGTATACCATTACATGCTTCTATGTTCTATGAATAAATTTATATTGTACCATAATAATACTTGTTAATCACACTATTTTGTCGCAGTAAACATTATAACTAGCGCACTTCAAAATGTGTATGTTTTTTTTTGGAGAACAGGGTTCAGGGCTCTTCCCGAGGATAATTGAGTAACCTTAAGTTGATTGGATAAGCGGAAATTACATAAACGAATCACAGTGCGTTAATTGCGAAACATGGACCCTTTTTTTTTTTCTTTTTTTCATAGTAAAAACCCTTTTTTTTCAAGTTTTTTTTTCCCTTCTTTGAGTACTGTTATTTATTATTTCTTTCTTTTTTTATCTGATTTTAATTTAATTACATTCATTATCATTACACATTTTTTAATATCATTATTGTTTTCATAGCAACGACTAGAAGTGGTCGATTCATTCCATTCCATTTATTTTTAAATCTCAATTAAGAAATGAATCCAGTTCATTTAACCAACAATTTGGTACATCAGCACCGAGAAAAGCGCCTCAAAGTGTCAAAAGCATGTTATACTTGTCGGGTTAAAAAGATAAAGGTAAGAAATGATACTTAAGCTTGGTTATTTAGTTTGATTATTAAAAATAAAAGCAAAATAGTGTGATGGTGTTCAGCCTTGTATGCAGGTAACGAGAGTGTTTATATTTTTATTTTTATAAAACATATTATTGTGGTCTTGCGGGGCATGACGGGAAAAATAATGATAAACTATTTATATTGCTTTGTACTTACCTTTTTAATATATGTATTTTTTTTTATAATTGATTCATTTTTGTTCTGTAGTGCAAAGGTAATACATTTTGTTATTATTAAAAAAAATTGTCGAACGATTTTCTTATTTTTCATTATTCTTATTATTATGTTAGCTCGTAGAAGACCCTGTTCTTTTTCCAAAGACGGTGTTGAAAATCAAACCCAGATATCTCCTGACAATAGACCTGTTCCACCTTCAAATGAAGATGAGCGTCCAGCAAAACAACGCCGCTTAACTCCTCCTTCTGTTGCTTCCCCATTCATACATGAAGAAACCATTGTACCTACCATTTCTTTCCAATTAGATACGCGTATTGCAGAACAACGTGTACAGGAACAAAATACACTCCGTAAAGTATCACAGCAGCTAGATAAATTAAGCATGATGTGGCCTGGCGAAGGTAAAGAAGATGGTACCTGGGTAGTTGATATTGATCTACTCTTCCGCCGTGAGCCAATTGCGCCACCATCGACACAAACTTTTCCTGAAAAGATTAATCCTAACCTTCTCAATCTTTACTTTCGCTATCGTTATACTTTATTTCCGATTTTACCAAAGACGACCTTTTATCGCCTACTTGAGCGTCGTGATCCATTTATAACGCCACTTTTGCTGTATAGTATCTATTGCAATGCTGCTCATTTCTCAAATGACGAGGCTACCGATGCAAGCATGTACTTTAGAAAGGCACAGGATCTTTTAGATGCTCACCTTGATACACCTACTTTAAGCACTATAGTTGCCCTCTGTTTAATGTCTATCTATGAGCCTAATCGATACAGTATAGGTCCTCATGCAAGTAAAAGCAAACGTAGATTATATTGCGATATGGCTTTGCGCATGTGCTATGATTTAAACCTTCACAGACGTTCCCAAGATGAATCAGCCACCTTGGAAGATATCGAACTCCGTAAACGTGTATATTGGATATGCTATTGCCAGGATAAAGTGGAGAGTCTCACCTCTGGTAGACCGGTCTTGTTGTATTCAAGAGATATTGAAATTGATTTCCCCATTGTCCTGCGTTCGGATGATACTACTGAATATGAAATTACCATTTGTCTTGTCGAGCATATAAAACTAATGCAATTGGCGGAGCGTGTGCTACAATTGGATTTCCCTGATAGACGACATATCATTAGTACCCCACAAAACGAACAGATGGCAATCGAATTGGAAAAGCAGCTTCAATACTGGCTCCGTAACTTACCATCACACATGCAATGGACGCCACTTGCAACCGACCGTGATAATAATGTACCTACACAACCTCCTGCCAATGCTTTGGCTGCACATTTACACCTTGTGTACAATATCACAGAGTTACATGTACTACAGCCATATTCGTCCGTTTTCCATCCAAGGTGTGCCAATGTTGCTACCAACATTACTCAGCTTACTTGCGCCATGGCCGATCAACCTAACTTTATATTGTCGTTTTCCTTGATCGCGGATGGTATCATTTCTGCTGTGCGTACACATATCATGAGCTGTGCTGATGAAAAGTTGAACACGGCAAGGCATGCTCGCTTCATGTTTCAAAGATCTCTACGATCATTACGTTCTATACTCCATCACCGTGTTAATGACACCATTGAATACTTTGCCTCTTCTCTTGAGGAAGTGCTTACATCTGCTGACAACGGTAATAGTAGGAGTAGTAGTCCTAAATTGCATGTCTTGTCTCCTATTATACCAAGAAATTCAACATCATCATCATTCCAAGAAAGTTTAAATCCTTTCACGAACGAAGATCGATGGACAAATACAAACAGCAATAATGTAACAATGATAAGAAACAGTAACTTGTATTCTTATGGCCTCGTTTCTCCTGCCTCTAGCACGGCGTCTGCACCTTTGGATAAGAATGTTATCACTAATACTCGTGAGGATGAATTCGCTCGACCCATAACAACCACCTCATCCTTAACAAATACGGCTTATGCCAACAGTAACCAAAGCCCAATAAACCCTGTTGTTAGCAATGATGCATTTACAACAACACGAACCAATACTGGATTTACTGTACCACCTACATCAACTCATGCATGGAAATCCAATAACATTGTATCTATCCAGCAACATCAAATGGTACAGCCTCAAGGACAAGAGGAAAGACAACCACAACAAGAAACCCAAGATATATACACGAGTGTTTGGGGCACACGCTCCGATACCATCTTTTCGACTGACATGATGGATAGCTCATTTGTCGATACCAAACAAGGTCAAGTTTCCAAAGAAGAGGATAGAGGTATACATCAATCCTTCACTTTAGATAACAACAACAACTATGCATTATGGAACAGCAACAACAAAAAAGACCAAGAAGAGGAAAAAACCTCAATTATCATCCCCCCTCAGCAGCGATATGGATTAGGCGTGTATGCCTCTGCTCAACAACACCATACCGATGTTATACGTCAGCATATACCAGAATTGAAATCGTCCCATCCCTCCGTTAGACCTGTTTTACTAACACATCATGGACAAGTCGTTGTTGCCGCTGGTAGTCAAAATGATGTAGCATAAAAAGAGTTGTAAATAGTTTTTTCACTTTCCGATTACACTCCTTTTTCATTTTCTTATGTATATTATTATTGCATTGCTGTATTTGTAGTACTTTATTCATCTTTTCTATGTAACACTATGATATTCTACTGTATTCTTTTATAAAAATAAAATAAAATAAAATAAAAAGCATGCTAATTAGTATCTTTGAGGAAAAACTATTTTAAGATACCACATTATCTTAATATATTTGACCCCCAAGAATAATCTTTCTTAATAAATAGAAAAGTGTTATCATTAGATATAATCAAATAAGGTGGACGGATTTTTTATAAAACGAGTCGCCTACTTGATATGCAAGGGGCGGGGTTCTTTTTTTGTTGTACAGCATTGATTTTTCCCATATTATCGTTTTACAGCGGTATTGGCTATTTAAAGAAAATCTTATTTTTCGCATCTCTCTCTCTATAGAAGATATACAAATTAGAATGAATAGATCATATTCATACTAGCTATAAAAAGAGATTAATTGATAATCAGTGATAGGTGTTTTTGTAAGCCGGAAAAAGTTACAAGATCAATGATTTTGCATATGAGGTCACGTTGCTTAATGATGATGAGTGAATGGTGGACATCTGATGAACATATCCTTTTTTGTTTCAATATATTTAAATCTTTTTTTTTTTTGTTTTTTTTTTTGTTTTTCTTCCTTTTAGCAATTTTTTTTTTCGTGATGGCTGTCACTACTGATAGAGAAGTACCAAAAGGTTCCATATTAGAGGTGGATTCACCTGAGCCTACCTTGATAAAAGTAGAAATACTTGATCCAGAGTAAATAAAAATTCAAATATGTATTCCAACAAAACGTATTAACTTGCTTTATATATTTTAAAAAAAAAGTCGTAGCTATCAAACTCAGTGCTGGAAAAATGGTCTCGGTAAAACAGCAGAAATAAGTATTTATCCACCTGAAAAGGACTACCGTCAAGACTCGTTTTTTTGGCGCTTAAGTGAAAATATCATTGAGGGAGATTATAACTTTCCTATGCTCTTGGGTTATGAATGGTAATAATATAAAGAGGGGGGGGGGATACACACAAAGAGGCTAAACGCATCTCTTTTATTAGCACCAATATTATTTTACCAAGTCATCAAAATAGAAAATCAACCATCCATATGAACCATCGTGGCGAAGAAGCATCCACCACCATCAAGCCATTATTTCCATACACATGGAGTGGAGAATGGTAAGACTATATATATATATATGTATATATCTTTAACTAAAATCCTATATAGGTCTACTGCTTGTAAAGTCATTAATGCCCCTGTCTCCAACCTCCAATTTCTTATCAAGCGCGATTTAGGTACTGCCCAGTTCTCAGTAGACAAGATTGGTGTCTCAAGCGATGCAGAGAGTAGTCGTAAATTAATTCTGAGTGCATTTGCTCTTGTTTTTGTGATTGAGGGAAATGTGCGCATTGCTTTGGATGAAAATAACTCGGCTCAAAATTACAATGAGGTATTATCGAAGGGACAGACGTTGTATGTGGAACGTGATGAGGATGCGAGTCCCACCACCATGGTCATTCAGGCATCGGATGCTGAAGGTGGTGTTAATAAACGTGATTTAGGTATTAAGAGATAGATAAAGGCTTTGTGTAAGTAAGTTTATATATACTCACATTATGTGTGCTATTTCTAGAGGAGGCTACTATTGTTACTATCCAAATCACCGAAAGCAAACCCAAGGGTGCGCCTTCTACTATCGGCACTATGTCAGACTACTTTGCCATGCCACCCTCCTCCTCCTCAGTTGTAAACACACCCGCCGTTCCCGTAAAAACGCCAGGTTCGACTGGTCAAGAAGTAGTGGCATCAGATGATAATACGCCTAGTAGTCGTCGTGGACCACGTCGTAAGGGGTCACTTGTCGTTTATGATGATCAACCCAATCTACCACCTGCTCAGCGTACCGAGACGCATGATGAAACGGTTGAGATACCAAAAGCAGGAAGACAGCGACGTGATAGTTTGGCAATGTTGCGTGGTAAAATTGAGGCTACCCAGATCTATGAGCCTCCAACATTTGATATCTTGAACCAGGATACGGATGTTCCGCCACCTGTGGTGAGAGATAAATTGGTGGTGGAAGATTTTCCTAAGCACAGTATCAGCACCGCTTGGATTAAAATGGTAAAACAGGGTTTGAGTGAATGGTTGAGAATGCCTGTGATTGTATGTAGAGGAACTGAAGATGGGTAAGAGAGAAAAGCCTGAAAAGAGAGAGAGAGGGATCTTTATATATATATCTAATGATTTATTATTTATAAAAAGTCCTGTTGTGGGTATAACAGCTGCAGTTCATGGAAATGAATTAAATGGTGTTCCTTGTATTCACAGGTAAGATAAAATAAAAATAAGTGTAACCTGAGTTCTAAATCTATAATAACTACTAGAGTGGTCTCTGAGATCGATGTCAATAACCTTCATGGCACAGTTGTTGCAGTTCCCTGTGTCAATGTATCAGGCTATTTAAAGTTCAATAGAGAGTTTGCTGATGGTAGAGATTTGAATAGACTCTTCCCCGGTAAAGAAGATGGTTTTGCATCCCAGGTCTTCTGCTATCAATTGATGAATAAGGTCATTTCACAGTTTAATTACTTGATTGATTTGCATACCGCTAGTTTCGGAAGAGTAAACTCATATTATGTGAGAGCAGATATGGTAAGTTTTAATTGAATTATGAAAAATGGTGTTATTCATTCTAGATATAGAACGATCCTGCCTCTGCTATTATGGCTAGATTACAACAACCTCAAATTGTTTTACACAACTCTGGTCAAGATGGTACGCTTCGATCAGCTGCTTCTGCCAGAGGTATTCGTGCAATTACGGTCGAAATTGGTAATCCTCAATTATTCCAAAGTCAATATGTTCAGGTAATAGTAATTGTAGAAAAAAAAGATTATATTGATTCTCAAGAAATCTATAGTGGTCCTTTGTTGGAGTGATGCGTATTTTGGATCATTTAAATATGTACACATTAGATTATACGCCTTCTGACGAGGATTTAGTTGCACTTGGACCACCAAATACCATTTTATGCTCAAAGGGTTTTTGGGTAAAAGAGTATAAAATTTGGGGTACCTTTTATGTATCTAAAATCTATTTTTATTCTTTAGATTTATACAAAGACAGGTGGTGTTTTAGAAGTATATCCTGGCGTGAATACGATCATTAAAAAGGGAGATTTGATTGCTCGTATTAAGAACATTTTCGGCAATGTGATAGACGAATATTATGCTCCGTGTAGTGCCATTGTAAGTGCCTAGTATTACTAGTTTTATATAATAACAAGAACTGACTTTATCTTGAAAAGGTAATTGGAAGAAGTTCGAATCCAGTTGCCATGTCTGGTGATCGTATTGTACACCTTGGTGTCATTAAGAAAAAAGGCGAAAGCTTACCTAAAGAAGCCAAAGAAAATTATTAAATTGTTTTCTACTCTATTTATAGGACATTTCTTATTAAAAAAAAAATTGAGTTTATAAACGATCATTTTTCTTCTTAAATATACACAATAATAAAAAAACAAAACACACATGAGACAAAGGCTATTATTATTTTAAAATGAAGAGATGCAAAGAAGTGAATGTATTTATTTATTTATTTTTTTTCTTAAAAAAAAAAGGAGAGGGGAAGTGATTATTTGTATTAATAGAAAAAAAACACACAAAAGAATGTTTTATTTCTTTGGCTAAAAGTACATATTATATTATTTACAAAAATGATCTCGTAGCATGAGCATAGGAATAAGCCTCATGTTGCTGTTGGCCACTATCACCACACTGATTATAATCAGGAGATCTAATATCACCAATATAGTAGCAATGATCCACCTGATGACATGATGAGGAGGTAGATGAGATACCAGAGGATGTTGGGGTATCATTATCATCGAGTGAAGGTACAGGCGATGATAATTCGATATGCAGCTTGCGGTTCATTTTGTTGCGTTGCTCAAGTAATACCTGAGCTTCGGCCTCGTAATCACGACTAGGGTCAATGGGTTCGGGCTCTTCGGTGAGATAGCCTAATTCTTCAAAGAAGAGCTTGATACCATTCACGTTTAGGATATGATTGTCCTTGTCAATGACACATTCTTCGGGACTGAGCGGTAAAATAGTGGCAAGGTTTTCTTGGCATTCACAATCATCGATCCAGTTATATTCTTCTTCATCTTGTTCGTCATATTTGTACTGGTCATCATTATCTTCAGGAGTTAAACTCATGAATTGGAGACCGGGAATAGGTGTATTGTTATTGTTAAAATCGTTATACATCATTGTATGTGTATTGTTGTCAAATAAAAAAAATCTAGTTTATAGTCTGCTGTTTTTGTTGAATTTAAATAGTAGATATTTCCATTAGATTTTTTCGTCTCTAATAGATTTCAAAGGGTTGTATACGTTGTATAAAAGGGTTTAAGAATTGTGTAAAAGTATATCTTTAAAAAGTTTTAAAGCTCATTTATTTAAAAATAACTGGCTTCTTTTATACAAAAAAATTTTTTTATGGGTTTATATTTTAAGTTCAGCATCGGGAAAACCAGGAAAGGACCCTTTACTATTCGAGAAGATGAGTGGGGCCAGTTCTAAATGAATTGTCCAATCGTAATTTAATCTGATATATTAGATATGTTTCGCTACAGCCAGCAAACTATGAACGTGTGGCGGTTCTTTAGCGGTTCTTTGATCAATCAATCTATAAAGTAATAAAGGAAAGGGGTTGTTGTCTTTTTTGCATAAATGGAAAGCATGAAGGCAAGAGGTTATTTTTTCCTTTTCTTCCAAGAATTCTAAAATCGAAAAGCTTATGATTGTTATTCAAGTTATTACTGTTCACTCTTTCTCTTTATTCTTATACATTCTTACGAGCTTCCTGAAAAAACTAGAAATTGGTCAAAGCTGGTAAAGTGACGGGTAAAGAGCGTGTGAAACTTGGCCTTTTTTTGGGTTCTATAAAACACACACCTCGGTTCGACTGAAGAAAACCCTTACATTTTGATGTGTTAGTATCACTTTTTCTTTTTGTTTTTCTTTAGATTACATCGTTCCCAGAAATCAACAAAATAAACATAAAAAAAGCCAATGTAATTCTATTCATCGGTGGAAAACGGAGCAGAAATCTCGAACAGTTTTTATTAGTATTTATTTACTTTTTAACAAACAAATCCCGCTCTACTAAAGGCGATATCAAATAAAATGTTTACTTTGCAAAATAAACAGTTGACGATACAATAATAATTACAAACATAATAATTAGAGATGGTATATTATGTTGTGTGTACCAATTAATAAATGATCTAAGGTGGAAGAGATGAAAGAAAAGGCATTTAATTCTTATTGCTCATGATATCAAAACCTTAAGATAGAAAGCTATGGCTCTATTTTTTACAAATAACATAAAACACATTTATTAAAAATAAAAAGAAATCTTTGCTTAAACATATTATTATCAGTTCACCCACTCAGCATGTCATTTAACGATAGAGCTACAGTTGCTTATATTATATTGTCTTACTGAATAGAAAGCAGTTGTATACAAAAAGTAAATCCTTTTTGGTTGAGTGATTTGATTCTTATGGCAATTTGTCTCTAAAAAAAGAAAAATTATATTTATCTAACTTGACTCCAGATTTAAGCATTCATCATAATTGGCTGAATAAGATTAATTATAAACAAAAAAAAACAAGGTTTGTTCAAACGTAAACGTATATCTATTATAACTTTAAATGATACATTATATAAAACGGCACCAATCGTAACAGTTTCCCCTTTTTTTTTAAAAAAAAAAGGACCTCTAGATTAGTTTATTTTCTGTAAAACTACGTAAACATCATCATATCATATCATATCATATCAGGGTCACTCTCATAACTATAAATGATTTGTGTTACAACATATTTATTTTGACACCTTATCTAAACGTCATAGTGGTTAATTAGTTTAATTGTATACATTATTGATGTGATATTATGTGATCTATTCTATTAATAATGCATTACTACTGGATAATAATTGTTCATCTAAAGTCTTCTCTGCCTTCTAGTCTATTTCTTTTATAAAAAAAAGACCTTTTTGAGAGGGTGTGTAAATCACTTCTTCGTCATATGACTTTGAAGAGGTTTCATATACTAAAAAGGTTTAGACTCTTTTTCTTCCATTCAAATAGGAACACCAGCTTGAGTAAAACTTTTTTTTAAAAAAAAGGAACAGCTATTATTGGTATTTACTATTATCATAATTGTTATGAATTTTTAAAACTTAAAGCTATTATTAAACTATTCTAAAAAGCTATTTTTATATAGGATTTGCTCAAATATTCCAGGTTCTTTTCAATGTTTGGAAAGGCGCAATGTCATCAGTAAAGAATTCTATTTCGATGAAAGGCGGAGGATGTGGATCATTCATTTCTTTATAGAATATTCATTTCTTTTTATTAAAATGAGTTTATGCAAATGATCTTTCGGACACAATCCCGCAATTCCTGATCAAAACCAACTTGATCCAAATACTTTTCAACTGAGCCATACTTTTCTTCAAGAAAATCAAATAATTCCCTCATATTCTGAGTAATAATAATTAGCTCTCTTATTTATCTCATAATTTCACTATTCTCTGTTTTACCTGAGGTGGAGCCTGTGCAAAATCCTCTGACAAACCAGCCTTTTTAACATCCGCAACCATTGACTCATAAATAGGAGCTAAACCTTTCTGAGTCTTTGCATAATCAGTGATGATCAAATCCTTAGGAACACCTGCAATGTAAAGTACAAGAGCGGATACGATACCTGTTCTATCTTTACCTTGTGTACAATGGATTTCGATGGGATAATTTTCGGGTTTTGTAAACACCATTAATGCCTCTAAAACCTCGGCTTGACAATAGACGGCGAACTCCTTATACATCTTCTTTACACCCATATCTGCCAATACATGCCGGCTGATTGTATAAGCTGCCTTTTTACGTTGACAAAATGCCATCAAAATAACAATATAACTTTTATATATACTTAGTTTGATGCTGATCCCCCCCCCTTCTCTCCCGTACAAAGCTTGTATTTTAGCTTACATTTTCAAAAGAATGCTACAAGCTCCAAAAACACAATATCTTTGAAAATTCTTTCCTGCAAAATCAATTCGATATTTCTTTCTGATCAAAGTACCCTTTCCCATTGTATCAAACTCTTCGGTCTTGACAATCGAATTATCATCATCTAACACCGCACTTGCTGAAAACTAATAACTCCATTTGTACATTTAAGTAAACCCGTTTTCTCCCTTCATCTTTTTTATACTTTACATTTTCTAATGCTGTTGTTGGGAAGCTCTTATCAATAGGTAATCCATCACGACCTTCAAAGCTATTATAAACTTTATTAGAGGGAAAGCCAAAAGTGTGCTTATGAAACTTACCTTGAACGCAAGTCAAGAATGGTTTTTATATTATGTGCCTTTATAAAGCCGTCAACGTCTTCTTGACTCATGTTATCCAAAGTAGCAGATCGAAATACCATTCCTGATTTCAAGTAACTAGCAAAAAAGGTTCATTACCGCTCTCTTTTCCCCTTTATTTTATTTTATTTTTTAAAAAAAAAACACAATCTACTTTCTATGGTCTGCATCTGAATCTTCAACAGAGATGGCTAAATCTCGAAAGTTTAAAACACCAAAACTGCCTTCTTCTGTATTACGATAAGCATCTCCCAAATAACTCGATTGTTTAGACATATTAGTTTTTCTTTAAAGAAAGAGAAAGAAAAAGTGGTTCTGTGTTGTCTCATTTTAAATTCCAAAGCCAGTGACACAAAGATATTTCATTATTTGGTCATTGCGGTCACTCTTACTCAATTTAACAAAAAAAAAGGTGCAATGTCAATCGTTATTGTATAGATTCATATTAAAACTGTCGCTCCCCTTATTGTGCCATACAAAGTCACTCTTTCATTTAATATAAAGATTAAAGTTTCGAATGGACGAGATAGGCAATTTCTGTCATTTTCATTATCCAACTTCAAGGAGTCATTTTTATAGTCTAAATTTTAAAAAAAAAAAACCTGTTTGAAATAGCAAAATGTATTTGTTTGGAAACCATTTTTGGGTGAGCGAAAGGGAATAATGGGCTAAAGAGGTGAGATGAAGCTGATCAGAATAAAATTGAGCACGCTTTTAATACTTTATTAATAGGTCTAATTTTAGAGGTGTAAATAAGTGGTGTTTAATCATCCGAAGGAATGTTCTTCTAAAATATCAGCAAGGGAGACTTGCCAGATCATGATTTGCTTGATGAAAATTCTACCATTATTTTTCTTGCGAAAAAAATGAAAGTATCCGTAGGTCACTCTCTAACTATGCTTTACTTCAAAGCCTAAAATAGATAATGCTTCGTACCATTATTTTAGTATCGATCCTAGTTGTGGTAGCCACTTTTGACAAAGGGATACTTCTTTTTTCAACTAAAATTGCCAGTGAGATGTGTTTTGCCTATTATTCCGGCTATGTGGGAACCTCATCTACTAAGATGTACTTTTGAGGTGAAGGCCTCGTGTTATTGGCATACTATAAGCAGTCCCTTATTTCCTGTTCTTTTTTAGCGCTTTGCTAGCCCTTGATACCATAAACAGGGTTTTTACTAGAAGCAGAAGTTTAGTAATATTAACCCAGAAGTATATCTGTTATGATAGTAGCAGAAAAAAAAGGGGGAAGTTTCATTACAAATAGAAGTTTCTTTGAAGTATTTTTTTTCTATTGTACAGAGATTCTTCAACCACTGTAAACACTATATATAGGACCTAAAGTAGAAGAAAAATGCCACTTTGTTAAGAAGAATAAATTTGCAGATAAAATACACGGTATATATGACTCGAGATCTTCCGTTATATGTTGCGTTGTTCCTGAGTTTTTTTTTTTTTTTAGTTTTCACTATGTATACCAAACCTACAAATGAAATAGTTGACTGTTGCTTAAAACAAAGAGTTCATTAATTTCTTTTTACGCTAATAGAAACACTCTGCCTTGTTGTATTAATAAACCTAATGTATATCATTCACAGTAAAAGAAGTTAAATTTTATTATTAACATTACTATTTGGTAAGTAATCATATACTTAATGCATGCGAGTCCTAATATTTTTAGTAAACAGATCCATTTTTTTTAGAGGTGCACGATGGATATTAAACATACTTCCTCCTCTGGTTCGCAAGATATTTACAGGCTCTGCGCGACAGAACTCATACATATCTATCTCCTCTACTGCAACGTATTAAATGGTTTCAAAGGTTGTGGTATACATGACTGTAAATGCAGAGTCATGCCTGCTGTTACAAGACCTTCAAGACTCAAGTATTTTAATCTAGGAAAACAAACCGAGATGAGGCGTGCAAATTCTCTAGAAATACTAGTGTAGCTTATCGAAAGAGTTTGAATCTTAAGCATCTTTACTGGACGTGAGCTAATATTCCTATTAGCAAAATTAATAAAAAATGCGCTATTTTTTCTCTCAGTAGATGAGCAAATTGGCGCTTTCTCAAAAATAATTAGATGCTTTATGTATATTTTGTATTATAAATAAATGGAATGGCCGCCAATTACTTTTGAGAAAACGCCAAACTCTATAAGCTCCACTGTATATACATACAGTGAAAACGCGGGCTTAGCCAATTTATCTGAATTTCAAAACTTTTTCATTTTCTTATTGTGGTTTTTCTTCAACATCAAAACAATATATGGACAAACTTCCTCCCGAAATACTAAGAAAAATATTCAAATTACTCGTTTTGGATGAAAAGCTAGAATGTACATTGGTTTGTCGTAGTTGGTGGCGTGCATTGGATGAATTTAGTTTGTTCTACAGTGTTGAACTAAGCTACAGCTTTGATCAATTCAACAGATTCATAAACATGATTCAAGATTCACCTCATCGCGCGGCTCAAGTACAGAAATTAGAACTACACAATTGCATTCCAAGCACTTTCAATAAAAGAAAACTTCATATCTTGTTTCCTAATGTACGACATGTTGTAGCACTTATGACTGGCGAACAACAAGCCAAATTAAGTGAGCCCTTGGAGTTGACTCGCACAACATCAAAAGTTGAATATATCTCTGAAAGTGTCTATTTTGAATACACATACCAATTGATTAGCTCGAATTTATGTGGTCGACTTGGATTTCTCGAATTGAATTTCCCCGTTTTGGAAGCTGACTATTGGACATTCATGCCTCAGCTGAGAAATATGCCAGTTTTAAAACATCTCGTTCTTCTTTATCCAAAACTCAAAGTAACTGACTTGGAGACATTACATCGCAATATACCATCCATCCAAAAACTAGAATTAATCAATACAAGTCTTTGTAGTAGCGAATCACCAGCCATTATCACTCCCACCACTTCTTTAAAGACTTGTTCCTTCTCCACGACAGAGTATAACCGCTTGGAAGACCTTTGTCAATTTTACCTCTATTTAAGCAAAAAGTACATTAGCGTGACAAAGTGGGAGCATTTGGTATTTAGATATCATCTCATTGGCAAAACCCGTATAAAGCAATTCTATGAAAATGGATTTCTCCAATTTTTACAACGCATTGGCCCTACTCAAGATGCACTCAAACTTCACTATCTACGAAACAGAATGGATGTATTCAAAGCCTTGGATGAGAGTGGTTCTCGAATAAAGTCATTTTACTTTTTTTACTGCCAAGGAGGAACACTCTTTGAGTACCTTGCAAAATCAAATCAGGCCAATTACGTTGAGAGTCTTTTCCTGTATGACACAACCACCCTCAATTCATTAAACCATATTGGATCCATGACGGCACTTACCAAATTGCATTTATGTGATAAAAGATTTTCACCCATTAGTCTCACCGACTGTTTGAACGCCTGCCCTCCCACATTAAAGGATTTTTCCTTCTCAGTTCATCATCAGTTTACATTTGATCGATCTACCACTTGCAACATTTTTTTTATTGAAAAATTGACGATTCGTTCTAGTAAACTGACGAGTGAACTCGGTGATGCAATTTCGCTTTGTTTCCCAAAATTGGTTCATTTATGCCTTCGAGGTGATGTGCTGGAAAACATCACCATCGCACCACAAAGCCTTCATATTGAGACAGTCAAGATTGAAACCGCACTGCTTAGAAAAAAACACGGCTTGTCATTCAAGTCAGCAAATGAACCTAGTCCTCAGCTATGTCTCTGTAAAAAAAATAGTATTGTCTTTACAACAAATGAGTCATTACAGACTCTACCAATGCTCACATTTGAATATTTTAAGGAGCAAGAATTAGATATATCTGATTCAGGTTGCATTAAAATAAGTTCTTTTTAGTTTATTTTTTTACTTCAAAAACAAGCAAATGTAATTTTAAGAAATGTGTGTGAAATACACTTAAATAAAGAGAAATTTGATTTAAAAAAGGTTATTTTTTATGATATTGGCTTGGCTATTGATTCAAAGGAGACTCAAAACAAGTTTTATATCGATTTATTGGATTTTAAACACGTAATACTCTTTTTCAACTTGCGTATTCATTCATCTTGATCTTAGAGAAAGACTCACTTGTGAGCTCGTCTATCGTAAATGACGGAATGCATTGGATATAACATGTTTAATTTACATATTTGATATATTCAATTATGTAGAGAACTTTACAAAGTTTATAAGGATGGTTGAGCAAAAAGTGCATCCTTGTAACTGATTTCGACCATAACGATGACACTTTTCAATACCTTGATGTAGATATTGTGAAGCAAGGCTATAAAAATGGACTTGTTGAATTCCTTCAACTCATTGGTGCAACTAGAAACTATCTCACGCTTAGCAGAGTACCAGACAACAGCAACGTTTTTGAGGCTTTGGATAATAGCAACTCTAAAATAAACAATTTCAGATTTGAAGATTGTCAAGGAGGAACACTATTTCACGTTTTTCCACAGTCCAATCAAGCCAACCATGTTCAAAATCAAAGACTACTGAATATAGAGATGGATGTATCGGATAGCCTTCAAGGCTTAAATGCACTGACCTAGTTAAAGCTAGAGTTCTCTGGTAGCGATTACGATGTAGTAGGGATTGATTCCACCAGTTATTTAAACGCTTATTCTATTTCATTAGAGGAGTTATCAGTGAAATTTCCTTGTTTACGACTCGATTTAGTGTCAACTATGTTGACTTACATTGTATTTTTAAAGGTACAATGTAATCAGCTTATAAGAGAATTGGGAGATATCCTTTCAACCTATTTTTCCAAATTGGTAACGTCATGACTTGAAGGAAGTTTGCCACAAAACTTAAATATAACAATACAGAACTCTGATTTCAAAAGGCTACTTTTATTATAAACAGGAGAAGTGTGTCTCATGATATATAAAATTAAAGTAGCTTTTATTTTTTAAAGGGATGCTGTTCAATTACAGAGATTAAAGTCTCCATAGTCTATCTCAAGCACAGCTTGCTTTAGTGTATTTGAAAGAAATTGGTGTAGATAATATTAAGATAGTGTAGTAAACTTAATAGAGTAATTAATGGAAGAAATAAACTTGGACAAATGCTATCGACAAGGGATAATATTTTATCGCAGAACTGAATTACAGAATAATTATGATATTGCATTACGCTACCCTAAAAAAAGCATTTAAAGCGAATGCTTATGCTCAAGCTCAAATGGAGTAAATGTATCTTAACGGTGACGGTTTCAATAGAAAGCACCGCTGCATACTATAGCATTGACTTAGTCTATTATCATGGAAAAGGTGTTGATCAGAACTATACCGAATCTCTTACTCTAGTTCACAAAGGCGGTGAAGTTGGGACCAGACCCTAATGAACTACATCCTTTCATAGAAGATCATGCAGATGGAAATGAAGGTGTAATAGAACTTCCAAAGCGCACATATTCGCTTCAACGAGAAAGCGTAATACATAGCAAAGTGCACTATTAAATTGGATTAATGTACAATTATGATCTTGACGTTGTTCAAAACAAAGAAAGAACCCAAAACTACTTTAAAATGGTACATATTCATAGTATTAAACGCGCTGAAAAGTTTTTAAAATGAATAAATACTTTTGTATTTATGGTGTGATTCTTTTATAATAACCCAAAATATGCGTTTCCCACTACAGATCAAGTCCTTTTAAATTAATTTTATCTATGCAATAAGTTCAAAGAAGAATAACAATAACAATAAAAATATTCTTCATTCTTTCTCACATTTTGTATATATATTCTTATTTATTTAATAAAAAAAAAAAGAATGTCTTCAACCGTTTTCTTTTTTTCTCTCTAATTCTTCACACGAATAATATAACGACTAAAGACAGCAGCTACTAGCGCCATCAACCCACCAAATACCAGGACCGCGCTTACATTCGACTGTCCCTCATCCTTTGGATCCTTCCCAATCTTTTCTGAAGCCGTAAAGATCAGTGACGAGATAACAGCCACGGCAAACTGAGGAAACACGATATACATGTTGTGCACACCCAAAAGCATACCCGCATCAAAATCATCTTGCTGGTTCTCTATCTGTGATGATGATGCATCACTAGCCAGAATACCCTTCTTTCGTCGTTCATCTTCATAGCTTACATATTCACCCACTAGGGAGAATGGGATCCATAACACAATTGCCCACGGGATACCCATGATGGCCAATACCACGGTTGCCGCTGTGACAGAGCGGATGAACCAAGCCGACAGGAGCGCACCTGCGATGATCAGCTGGGAACCCGTATAAACATTCAAGAGAGAGAGGAACCAAACGCCCTGTTTCTCAAATCGCATGACAAGGGCTGGGATGGCAACACCTGCTACCACGGACACGAGGGCATTGCAGAGGAGGGCAAAGGACCCGGTACGCGTACCCTCGGCCCAGTTTCCGTCAGTTGGATGTGTGGCAAAATAGAGATCAGAGACCCACTGGGTACTGCGTAAGTAAAATAGGAAGTTTTTGTTTAATAATAATAATAATAAAAACACAAAGATTAAGTTGCATAGATATTATACCTGTAAAACAAAAATGGAAACCAACCCATCCAAGCAAAAAACTGAGTGTTACATAAACTTTGAATGGCTTTTGGTAAGAAACGGAATGCTTTCCAAATGTATAACAATGTATGATACCATGGTCTAATTAAATAAAAAAAAAAATAAGTCATCATCCCCCCTTCAAGAATGTATTAATAAAAAAAAAACACTTACTGATCTTCATGTTCTTCCTGATCGACAAAAGGCGTTTCCTTTACGGCTACACAAGTGATACCCAAAGTAATCCAAAATACTCCCATCGCCACAATACAAAATGATTTGATCTGTGAATCTCCCAACCAAGGGACCCAAGTGACCAGATCCATAAATCCTACAAAATAACCAATCACCATTGCAGCGTTACTCATTCTTGCGCTCCACGCGTTTGCATATTCTTGCTGCCATAGTGGCGGAATATCTAAAATCAAAGCACGACAGATAGCCTGGACTGCGTTTAATGTAAAGTCAAGAAAGTAAAAAGAAGAGACTGCAACAACGATGGCATAAAAGTGTGCCTTTTTTTTTTTGTTTTGTTTTTTAAAAAAAGATAAATGGTTAAGAGATGAAGATCAATAAAATAAATGTCTTTCTTACTTTTTCATTGTAATCACTGGCAGGGTAAAACGTTTTTGCGATAAGTGCACCAAACTCTCTTGCATAAGCAACGCCAACCATAGAAAAACAGGTCAGGATACCTGATACAACGATAAAAGGTCTTCTTTTACCGAAACGAGATGTACATTTGTCGCTATAGGCACCAATAAGCTATTTGTTTTTTTTTTAAAGAAAAAATAATATAGTTATGTCAAAATGATGATTTATATATACAAAAAAGAAAAAGAAAGAATAAAACTGTTGTGAAACTCACGGGTTGGACCAAGAGACCAGAAAGAGGCCCCGCTAACCAAACCAAGGCCGTCATTTCTTTGGATAAGTCAAGTGATATTAAATAAGGTGTACCGTACCTGAAAAAAAAAAGGAATACTCCATTTCAGCAAAAAAAACAAAACAAAAACATTAGATATCTATTTGATAGACTTACGATAGTTCTACCGTCCCTAAAAAAGCATAAAGAGTCAGAAAAACACACGGACATAGTTTAAAACTTACATGTAAATTGAACACCACCCATGCAAACGGTAAGGCCCAATATTTGTAATAGCGTCAAACCCGCTTCCTTAGCAACATCTTGATTTGAAGGTGCCACTGCTATATTACCTACACTGTTATAAGTGGTGGAGTCAAATGAAGACCTTCTTCGCCTATATTTGGGTCTCGAAACAGGAGGTTTTTGTTGTAATAATGGTGCTTGTTCACTCGTCATAACGGGGAAGAAAAAAAAAAAGGAGAAACAGAGAAAGAAAGACTTTTTTTTTTCTTTTTCTTATTAGGCTGTTTTAAGAGAAAGCGAAATCATCTGATATGGTTTATTTTTAAGGAACAACTGCGATGAAATGAACCAATTAATACCATCTGGTTATTGACTTCACCCCCTTTATTTTACTCCTCATTCCTTTTGCATTTAACCTGGGGTTAACTCTACAGAAATAACTGCAAGTACGATTTCGATTTCAAAGTGATCTATAGTTTGATATATCGACAAAAGTTGCTGTCATACCCGAAGCAACATTTTGTTAAATGATGCCTTAAAAAAGAAAAAAAAAACAACTTCAAGTAAGCCCGATGCATTTAATCATCTTTTCCAACACAGCATGCTATTAAGATTTTTTTTTTCATTGGTGCAAAATGTTTATAGATATATGGCTCCTCCAGCCACTGTTTTCCCTTATATGGTGGGTGTCATTTATCATGGCGCAAGGTTTTGTGATGTTTTGAATATACCAAATCTATTAAATATCACTTCTTCCCCCAAAAAAAAACAAAGCATTCTTACTGAACCATTTCTTTATAAATTGAGGTATTAAAGATGAAAGACACATTAAAATTGGTCGGTATTCCAAACGTTAACAGGGAGTTATGTCAGTCATTGAAGAATTTGAAGTAGACGCTTCTTGATGTTTTTCATCATGAGCAAATTCTTACAATCAAATCAGCTCGATTCGAACATCAAAAGCGAATGGGTAGCTTAAAGATAGAGAGAATTCTTTTGATGGTGGTACTCTCTCACGTTTAGCATCTGATAATGATCAAGACTATGAAACCACTATAGCCTCGCACAGTCAAAGAGCATGATGGCCCTTATTGACATCGAAATAGTGAAGTTATTGTTTAGAAACGATATTAAATTAAGAGTTTATAAGGAACAAATACATTTTCAACTAAACAATACCATTTATGGAATTCATCTATCTTTTTTACCATTATGCTGCGAATTCTCCAGAACTACGTAAACACTTGTTTCTATTCAGCGATACAGTAGTTTAGGTTTACATAATCATGCTTAAATGTAACGCAAGAAAAATTATAAACAAACAATTAAGTAATTAAACAAGAGATAAATGATGAGTTTAATAAATGGTATGATTTAGTTGAAAATGCATTTGTTCTTTATAAACCCTTAATGTATTATGCTTTTTAATCAATCACTTCAATAAACATCACTATATTCCTCACTCACTCACTCTTTCTTTGGTTCAAAACCACTAAAATTAATTCTATGATAAAAACAAGATAGTCTTTATTACGATTACTAGAGCTCTGTTGTTGGGAAGTTTTTTTTTCCATTTTTTATTATTGTTTTATGTACAATATCGATGATTTTCTTTTTTTGGGATTTATTCGCTTCTCTCTCTTTTAAGCAGCCTCGCTTGAAATATTCTGTGCTGCCTCGCGTCTCTTGATATTAGTAGTCAATACTTGTGATCTAAAAGTAAGACCCTTTGTACGCTCAATGATTTGCTGATAAATCGATGTAACGGGTGTATTCATAATCACGGTATTCTAAAACCACTTTAATTAATATACAACCATTCCCCCTTAATAAACAAATCACACTACCTCTTCAAAATCAATCTTGGCGTCAACACGTGTATCTCTAATCAAGTTGACAATCCACTTCTCACCCTGTTCTTGAGAAAGATTCAATCTCTGTGACATTTCTTGAATATCAATCTTTTGATGAATGCGACAGTATGTTTCAGAGATGAACTGACGAGCACTTTCCATAAAGTCCTCCTGTGTCGATGCCAAAAAGAAATCGTTGCTTAAGACAACCTCACACTCCTTGAGCTTCTTTTGAGCCTCTTCAAAATCGAAACGGACAAAGAGGGCCTCGACAAATTCAGTGACGGGATCCTTGTATTCGTAGGCTTCCTGTTCAATAATCTTGACAAGTTCCTTCAATTGGTTCTTTCTACGCTTGTTGGTGATGATGGCGGTACTGAGGTAGCGTAAGATCCAGGGGCAGGAGGTTTGGATGGTGTTGATGTATTGGGTGCTAAGGAACATATCGACAATACCGTCACGACCCTTGGGGTGGTTGAAGAAGACAAAGAGGGACCAATGAAGAAGCCAGGTACGTTGCTGGAGTTGTTGGAGTGGTGAGGTAAAGTTCTATGTTTATATAAAAGTCAACATCCCTGTTTCTACTTCTCCTTCTCCTTCTCTTTATTACCTTTTGATCAATAGCTTCTCTCAACTTCAACATTTCATCCAAGGCAGCATCCCAGTTACCAGTCAAAATTTCTGCGGCCATCTTACCCCAAGTGGCATTAAGAGAGCGCTCAGCATCAGTTGACTAGAATATAGAAAGAAATGAGTTAATCTTTAATTGATCCTCTTTTTTTGTTTTGTTTTCTCTTACCAAAACACGGAAATGATAAAGATAATCAGCAGCACCTCCATAATCACCACAATTGTATTGGAATTGACCAAATTCATAAAGAATATTGATAGATTCTTCGGTGAACTATATTATCCGAAATAATTAGATTTAAGAAAAAAAAAAAATAAAGACGCGTCTAACCTGATAATTGTCCTTCAAATATTGCAAATTTTGAGCTTTATCTTGACGAAGAGCAGCAATGACTTCAGGCTTTTCAAGTACTTCCATGACCTTTTGGGCCTTGGCTCTTAAATCCTCTAATTTTGAAAGAACTGCCTCTCTCTTTTCGACAAATTCTATATAAACAGATGGAAATGAAGATTAGCAACTAAAAAAAAAGGGGGTGAATGGAGTCTTTGTTTTATTTTTACCATTTGGAGTCTCCTCGGTTTTGTGAAGTGTTTTGTAAATGTCGAGTACAAAATCTACCATGTTAGAGTTTTGAAATAATTCGTACTTGGCTTTGAGCAAATCATCAGCATCATAAACCTAATAACATTAAAAAAAATATTTAATATTTGGGGAGAAAAAAGTGTTTCCATGAATATTTCTTTTCATACCTCCTTCAATTCTACGAATTCAACCAAAGGAAATACAAGATGACGATCCAAATAGGGGATCATGCGTATAGTCAAGTCATTGGTTGCCATGGTGATGATGTGCTTTAAAAGTGACTAAGCTTAAGTGGAAGGCTTTTTTTTTTTGCTGAAAGATGAAAAAAAAAATTGGACATTTAAAAACAGTCACTTTCTTTTTTTTTCATTCGTCCAACCATTTGCATTTTGCTTGTTTTGCAGCAAAAAAAAGTATATCAATATCCAGTTATTTTTCAATGTTTATAAACGAATTTATTTGTCGTACATTGCATCACAACCTCTAAACTTGTATGACTGGTTTACCACGGAAGAAATTCCTTTTTTATACATGAAAATGGGCTAGGAACTTGCACTTTTGGTTTCATGATGAAAAAACCAAAGGAAGAAGCATATTTAATATAATAATAAAGTTCATTAAAAAGTGATCAATTCTACATGATCTACTTTTTATATTCTTTATAACAAATAAAGAAAGTAGAGAAAAAAAGGAGATCAGTGCTGTAAACATGTATTTTTAGCTTATTGACATTGAGACGTTTTCATTGGTTGGGTCCTACTACGTTTACTAAATGCAGTGATTTGTGTGGCACACAGTTAAAGAGAGAGCGCTTTGAGAATTAAAAAAAAGGCAAAACACATATAAAGGAGCAAAGTTTTGTACTTTTGTTTTCTTTTGTTTTTGTTTTTTTTTTACTTCTTTTGTATATTACAAACAAAATGCTTTTACTTAAACATAACAACTTGTCATCAGAAGAATTAATACTAATTGAAAGAGTAAATAGATATACTTTGTATATATAATATCGAATTCTGTTTATTAACACACACACACCCTTATTAGCATATTATTCGTTGGCAAGATGTCTCTATTAGACCTTGTATCATCACAGATGCCAATGTACTTGATTTCAGTCTATCAGAAATCCACGGTTACCTGTTGGGTATCTTTTCTAGCTTGAATGTACCAAAAACGCTTGATATTACATGTTCACAGTTACTTGACTTCTTACTTGATGTTGAAAAAACCTACTATGATACACCTTATCATTCATTTCATCATGCTGCTGATGTTGTTAGTGTTTTATATTACATTCTAGTGGATTTGAATGCAAGACAGTACCTAGATGATTTGGATATCGCACTTGTCTTGATTGCAGCTATTTGCCATGATGCAGGACATGTAAGTACATACTGATGGTCTTTTTTTTTGTTTCTTGCATATATAAACTCATCGCTTTTTTTTTTTTTTTTTTTTTTAGTCAGGGTATAATAACACGTATCATATTAAATTACAGACAGAACTTGCCAAGCGATTCAACAACACCTCGGTCCTTGAAACACTCTCTGTTGAGATTGCCATACAGCTATTAGAGAAACATGGCCTTTTCAAAGCACACCAAAAGAGCGAACGTTACCTCTATATCAAACAAGTCATTTTATCGACAGACATGGCATATCATTATGAGCTCTTGGAGCGTGCTAACCAGTTGGAGCAAGTGATCTCCGATCTTTGGTTGCTAAGCTCATCTGAAACCACCTCTGATCTCGACCCAACACAACGACTCACTTTTGCCTGCATTTTGCTCCATGCCTCCGATATTAGCAACACCGTCCGACTGTGGCCCATCTCCAAACAGTGGTCTGATTTGATTGTTCAAGAGTTCTTTCGTCAGGGTGATAATGAGAAACAGCTTGGGCTCCCCGTCTCCCCTGGCATGGATCGTGAACTGGCGACCCAAGCGAGTATCAGTCTGACCTTTGGGAATCGGGTGGTGAAACCCTATTTCGAGGCCTTGGCTGCGCTCGTGCCAGCGGCGACCATTTTCTTGGAGACATTGGACGAGAACCAAAACGAGTGGGTCCATTTAAAGGACGAGGCACCCTCACCATCAACATCATTCTCTATGAAACCTTTCAACGTACCTGCTGGTACAATGTTGCATACAAAGCCTATCATCCGTTCATCTAGTCATTCTTGCATCACTACGTCTTTTCCTCATGCTACTCTTTTTCGTAGAAAAAGCGCAGAGCATTGTTAAACAGCATCCTTGTATATATTACTACTATAGATTTTATTATATTATCCTCTCTCTCTCTCTCTCTCTCTTAAAAAACTGGTTCATTTGTACATTTACGATATTTCTAATGTTATCTACGAACATTTTCTTCGAGATATCGATTACATTATTACACTGTTAGCATAGTTGCATTCTTTTCACTCCAAGTAAAGTAGTAACAAGTGGACGTTATAAACAAAAAAAATCAATCTTTGTATGTCGTCTTTTTTTTTCAAATGGATTACACATGATAAAAAAAAACATTTCATACCATCTTTTGATATTAAACGAATAGTGTTTCACACGGAACATGTGTGCAAAAAAAAAAAAAAATTTTGAGTTTTCAACGAAAAACCATAATTTTTTTTCCCGTGAACTGTACCTTTTGGGTTTTTTTTTTGAAAATTATTGGACACTTTGTTTTTGTTTTTTTCCGAGGAAACACGTTACAAAAATAAGAAATACTCTTGGTAATGAGATACTTATTTACGTGTAACTTATTCTTGCAGAGGTTTGAATTGAATCTCCCCTTTTGTTTATCAATTTCTACCTTTTACAAAGTAGTAAACTTTCTGATTTTCACTTGTGTCGCTGTGTTTTATCAAACACTATCAGTAAAAATGTTTTAATCATTTTTCTTATCCAGTTCAGCAAAATGAACAAATGGTGGTTTGAGAAACACGACGGCATTTAGAGCAAAAAAAAACATCAAGAAAAGATAAAGAAAATGAAAGTCATTTTCTCTTATTTGAGAAGAATTAACTTAATTTAATAGTTTACTTAAATGTTAAATAAGTACTTATTTTTTATCAAACAAAAATTATTTCTCAAACAAATAAAAAATTTTCTTTTTTTTGCCTTTCGAAAGACAAAATTTTTAGGTTTGCAGTAAAATCAAAAACAACCACTGCGGTTTTAGTTAGATTATTTTCTTACTTGTGTTTTATTATAGTTTACTAGGTATAAAAATTTAATAGAAAAATAATTTAAGTAAAATAAAAATTGTACTTAACTTAAGTAAAATAATTGACGAAATAGTAAATTTTTACTATTGTTTATTCTATACTTTATTTCTTGTAAATTATTGTTACTTCTAGAATAATATTACTATAGGTTGAAAAACAAAATAAAAATTATTATCGTTTTTCGGTACCCTTTTTTTATTTCCTTTAAGTTAATAGGGAAAAGGTAACACTAATAAGTTCAACATGCTAACTGAACATAAAAATAAAAACTGCAAGTTTTACAGCATGTTATTGTTTCAACCTATTACTTAGTCACAAATATAGATATACTACTTTTTACTTTTCCTATACGAAATATGTTCTCTATGAAATACTGTCTCTCTC